>JAUZSU010128403.1:0-17091 GCA_034780255.1 Parotocinclus maculicauda | reverse complement strand
GTCTGAAGACGATGTGAAAAACATTCTGCTACCTGCAAGATTCTCCAGCATGACCGGTTTGGCAGTGGATCAGTCATGATGTGGGGAGGGATTTCTTTGGAGGGCCGCACAGCCCTACACGTGCTAGACAGACCTTGACTGCCATTACGTACCTTAATGAAATCCTCAGACCCAGTGTAAGACCATATACTGATGAAGTTTGTCCTGGGTTCCTTCTAATGCTGAGAATAGACTGGCCTGCCGGTACCCCAGACTTGAATCCAATCGAGCACATCTGGGACATCATGTCTCATTTCATCCACCAACACCACATCGAGCAGTTGACTGATGCTTTAATCTAGGTCTGGGAGGAGATCCCTCAGGAAAACATGTGCTTCATCAGAAGCATGCCCAGGCATTGCAGGGTGGTCATACACACTGCTTAGCCTTTAACCTGTCTTAGGGAATTTCTACTGAAGTTGATCTAGATAAACAACATCTTGGAAGTCCAACAACAGGAGGTTTGTGCTGCATCTATTTTATAAGACAGGTAGTGCACACTTCAGTGATAATACCTGCTTGATTCAAGGGTGCTACATGAGCTGACCGTTTCAGATATTTCGTTTAACATAATTAGTGTTTCAGTTTTGTCACACGCATTGCCATCAGGTGCAGAAAATCGAGCATGAAGCCTTATCCTCCAAATCCTGGCAGTAGTGTGAATTACAGTGATCAGTATTCAGTGTGGCTTTGAAACAGGATTTCTTATCAGTTTCTCAGCTTTCTTTCCTGCTGTAGCTGCCCCGGTCAACTATGAGCACTGCCATCTCTGGCTTGGTTGTCTGAGGTCTAACTTCAAACAGCTATCGTATGGGACTGTGGTAGCCTAGTGGTTAAGGTACTAGACTATGGACCAGAAGGTTCAGGGTTCAAATCCCACCTCTGCCACAGTTGGGTACCTGAGCAAGGCCCTTAACCTACACTTGGACTATAAGATTTTCAAATATAAGTCGCTCTGGATAAGGGCGTCTGCTAAATGTCGTAAATGTAAATGTATCTTTAAAAACACTATCTAAATATATTTAACTTGAGCTGTTATTGTGATGGTCAGTCATGAAAAAGTTATTGTAAAATTTCAGTTATTACAGTTATTGTGAAGCTCACATAGTCATGATGCAGCAGGCATTATTTGTCCACAGAATGAGACTGTTGAATGTAGAAACATAAAAGGAAAAAAATGTTATTGTTGCAGCATGAACTTTGGAAGCAACTGAGTAGTTCTCAAGTGCTTTATGGACTGAGATTTAATTGAGAAGCTTTATAGATTGGTATTTCAGGAGCAGCTGCACACAAGTTAAAGCATAACAAGTTAAATCATAGACAAACTGACATATGACTCTGTAATAGAGACAACTGGAGTGTTGGGTCAAGGGTAAACCAGAACTTGGGAGGTTCCAGGAAAACTCTATACAGGGGATCCACACATATAGCCTCAGTAAAGACTGGACCTGAGTCAGTCTATTTGTATGCTTTTTTTCCAATGTAAAGCACAAAGATCTGTTCTTTATATGGCCAAACTTTCCTGTCTTAGTATGACAAGTACACATCTGCAAAGCTAGGTACAAAATATAGTTTGCCAAGTTTGTTGTTTAAAAACCTCAACCCTATATATAGCCTTTGGTATAACCTCAATACTGCTCAACTGGTCAAAGAGAAGCTTATCAAAACAGCTATGTTCCAAACTCTAGAGGAGTGGAGAATACAAAAGCACCGAAGGTTGGCTCAGTTCCACAGTAAATCACAATTCAAGTTAAATATAAGTAAGATGTGCACCCAAGGAGAAAGCTTTAGCTAGGTTTGCGGTCTTTGTTAGTCTCTCTATATCACAGCACTGTTAAATGATTTTTCTAATGTGCTAATGTCATAGTTTAGTCACATGCAGTCTCACTGACAGCCCAGTACCAATACAGCAGCAGCCATGCTAACACAAATACGCACACACAAAGCCCACACACAGGCAGAACTTTACCACTGGTCAGCAGTGCCTCTGGTTATTTATTCTGTAATAGATAGAAATGCCTGGTGTATAGAACAAAGAACAGCTTCTCCACACAGTTAAGGTAATATCTGCAAGTAATATCTGCCAACTTGAATGTTATTGAAATAAAACAAAAGGAGCCTTAGAGATCTAAGGCTCACTGCAAAAAATGCTGACATGTCAATGCAGAAGCAGCTCAAACAGAAGACAATAGATCTATGAGGCTGTTGTCACAAGCCTTTCAGAACTCCAAGAGCTAAAAAGGTTGAGTTGTTTGACAAGTTAGCTTTTGAGTGCAATACAAGAATGGGGAACATCCCGTTATGGGAGAATAAACAAGACGCAGAAGGATAAATACGCCTTCAGGCCATTACCTTGTGCTACATTCATATGGTTCCTCATTTTGAGTTAAGTCTTTGACAGACTCCGGTGAGAAATCTCCTCTTCTGTGAACGGCAGCTAAATCATAGCAGCCATTCACGTCTCTTTACAGCTCTGATACTTCACAGCTTTTTGCTTGTGAGGAAGTACATTATGATATTAAAGGAACTACAAACTTTCAGGTATCCACCTCATGCTGATCAAATGCCAGCCAAAAACTTTCGCTCAACTCATTTAGCTAATTGTTACCAAGGGCTGATGGGAGATGCAATTCGCCAAAATATAATTGTGACTCGAATGTGTGATACCCAGCCACCTAAGACAGATATGCAGAAACCAGAGGCTTATTGGTTTAATCCCTGCCTCCCAGAGGTTGAATCATTTACTATCTGCCTTTCCAAACGTTCTCAGACTCTCAAGTAGGCAGAACAGGCAAATAACATAGTACAAAGACTTTGTTAGTTAACCTAGTAATTTTCTAGGTATCTGTACTACCAATTTATTATTTCTGTAATTCAATACTTTTCACAATTCTAGTTAGGCACCTAATGAAGCACAACATCAGAATATTGACGCACTGCAACTGGCATGAGGGTGCACATGCCAAAACTGACACAATAGCAGTGGTATTATTTTGCTATACACTGTTTTTATTAATAAGACACTAAAGGCTTTTTCTGGGTGAGTGAATCTTCTGTGATGAACGTAATAGGTATATTCAAAAAACTAATATTCATTTATATACATGTTTTGCATAAGTATTTTTTTTAATTGAAGTAGTGTTTCAAATCTTGATATACACAAATGTCACAAAAGACCCCAGAGTAATTTCTAAGCAACTCAAGACCTGTCTCACATTGGCTAATGTTAATGTTCATGAATTCATCATCAGGAGAACACTGAACAACGATGGTGTGCATGGCAGGGTTGCAAATAGAAAGCCACTGCTCTTCAAAAAACTGCTCAACTGCAGTTTCCTAAAGATCATGTGGACAAGCCAGAAAGTTATTGGAAGAATGTTTCCTTATTCCTGCATAAAAACCTTATCCCATCTGTGAAACATGGTGGTGGTAGTATCGTGGTTTGGGCCTGTTTTGCTGTATCTGGGCCTGGACGGCTTGCCATCACTGATGGAACTTATATCAGAAAATTCTAAAGGAAAATGTAAGGACATCTGCCCATGAACTGACAATCAAGAGAAGGTGGGTCATGCAGAAAAGAATGATTATACATGAATAAAGTTAATGTTTTGGAATGGCCAAGTGAAAGTCCTGACCTTAATCCCATCAAAATATTATGAAAAGACCTGAAGCGAGCAGTTAATGTGATGAAACCCACCAACATCCCAGAGCTGAAGCTGTTCTGTACAGAGGAATGGGAAAAAAATTCCTCCAAGTCGGTGTGCAGGACTGATCAACAGTTACCTAAAACATTCAGTTGCAGTTATTGCTGCACAGGGGGGTTACACCAGATACTGAAAGCAAAGGTTCACATACTTATGCCACTCACAAATATGTAATATTGGATCATTTTTTTTAATAAATAAATGGCCAGGTATAATATTTTTGTCTCATTTGTTTAACTGGATTGTCATCATCTACTTTTAGGACTTGTGTGAAAATCTGATAATGTTTAGGTCATATTTATGCAGAAATATAGAACATCCTATCTTTCGAGCACCCCTGTACTTCTACTTGAGTCTAGTATACAACCGTATAGGAGCCCTAGTCATATGTTGTTAGCCTGTCTTACTTTTGCATACACAGTAACCTAATTTAATTAAAACTTGATCAGCAACAGCAGTAAATGACGAAATCAGTCTATTGCCACAAGACATAGCCGAGTCTTTGTTATAAGCACTTTCAGTCAAGTGTGCTTGGTATTTAGTATGCATGCATTAGCAGTGGTAAAGTATATGGATACCCCTTGAAATGAACAGGTTCATATATTTCACTTATTGCTAAATGGTCATAAAGTCATACAGCTATTCAGGATTCACAGACATTGACTTGGCAAACAGTTTTTTTCACTGGATTCATTTTACTAATTGCCACCAGGCTGAGAGCAGATACAGTTCCCAAAATTTAATTGTGACTTATCTACAGTGCCAGGACACACAATCGCCTGAGACAAATGCACAGAAAAAAGAGTCTTATTGTTTTTCAAGCCTGCCTCCTGAAGTACGAGTCAGTTATCATCTGTATTTCTTCCCAACTCTTCTTAAACTCAATAGCGCTTCACAGATGTACCTACTCTTATTAGAATTAATCTCTCAGGCTTTCTTGCACTTTCCATGTTGACTTGTTTTCTTGTTGTTACTAGAATACTGCAATAATTTACATATTTTGTTGGCTCTTTTACTCTGTTCTCTCATGATCAGGACCCTACAGGACCACCACATAGCATGTACTAAAATGGTTGGTTGGATCTGTGTCAGCAATGCGATGACAGTGTGGTGGTGGCATGTTGTGCTGGTATGAGTGGAAGTTTTAAACACCCCGTGAGCACTGATAAAGGATTAGAGCACAAATAATACAAACTGTGCAGCAACAGATGAGCTACTGTCCCTGACTTTAAACCTAAAAGGAGTTATGACTAAGTAGGAATGTTTAACAGAGTGGACAGTGAGTGGACACAGTGTTTAAATACTCCAGCAACATTGCAGTGTCTGATCTACTCATACCAGCACATAGCCACCAACACACCATCAACACAACAGAGTCACAGTAGTGCCGAGAATGATCTACCACCCAAATAGTAACTGATCTGTGGTGGTCCTGTCAACTAAAAAACTGGGTAAAAGAAGTTTTAAAAAGTTTGCAAAGAAACATGGAATGCAGTCTGTAATGAGTGGCTGTAAAATGTGTCAAACATTATTTATTGATGCCGTTTTTCAAGTTTAGTTAATCATCTGCCCTGTTGAAAAAAACAACAACAAATACTTTGGTAATACCAATAAATAGTTTAACTGGGTCTGCATAGATTGTTTATAATAATCTTCATGGGTTACCTTTCTTTGGATAATAACCTGTACACAACCCTAATATACCCATACCAACTAAATATACACATAAATAAACATACCTAATTGGCTGTACACAACCAAGAGAGAACAAGTTCTCTTGAATAAACACTAATTTCTAGAACATACAATGCAATATCACCTTTTAATCACTTTAACTCTTTAAGTAGGTAAATCCAGCACAGCGCTACTGGTATTGTTAAGCGGAATAAAAACTCCAATGCACATCTCTGCCTTTGTCTGTATCCTACAGGTGTCCGTGCGCAACACAGACATTGTTCCTTTTTATGCACTGTAGTTAATGCAAAGCTCTGTTATTGGTTTTACTGTTGTTCTGAACTAGTCTTGTAACATTTTGGAAGCTGCTTTATCCTCTGTGGAAAATCTGTGCAATCAGTAGTGAATGTACCGCCACACTGTTCTGGCTGATTGAAACTATTAATGCATCCCAAGGTACACAGTTCTAACCATGTAACAATTTATTCAACAGTTTAAAAAATTCCACAAACTTGTAATGGATGAATAGGTTTTTTTAGTCTTTACACTGGGGATATGGTCCCATTAATTTATAAAGGGATGTGTCAAAACATTGATTTGGTTTGTCAAGATGTAATTAATCATTCGCTCCAACCTCAAGACCGAAGAGATGAAATCAGAGGCCACCAAATGTCCTAAATCATCTAAGGTTATTGGCCAGTGCAGTGGATGCATTGTCGAGTCAGGCTTTATAACCCTTCTGTGCTTTTGAGAAAGTATTGTAAATATATAAAAAACAAACTGCTCTTCAACAAACATGAGGTTTAAGCTACAGATGTGAGCATATTTTTTGTCTTCAACTACCACTTTAAATTCACATAGAAAAATCTCACTCACAAAACACATTTCATCAACCTGGTTGCTATTTGTATGTGGAAATGAGAGATCTCACACAACAAGGTGCTTTGAAGTGCCGTATCTATCTCCACTTCATATTCCAACCCCAGCCCCCCGATGGGAAAGGAGGCACTGGGATTCAAAATAGTTAGATCACCATAGCTTTGTGATGGCCTACTCTGTCTGATACCAATCAAAGCTTAGGTGATTTACATAGCTCAAAATAAACAGCAAGGACAAACAGAGTTGCATCATTTTCAGTGGTAGGAATTTCATGTGGATAGCAAACAGCCTCCAGACAGAAGCAGACAACAACATCCTATGAAGTGAAAAGAAGCAGAAGTCACTGTGTAAGTAGGTCAAGAAAAAACTGTAAACAAAATGAATAAACATATATGGTCAACAGCCATTTCATTAGGTATGCCTGTTCAACTCCCTGTTAATGCAAATACCTAATCAGGATGCATTTAGTTATGTGACCATGATCAACATGACCTGCTGAAGATCAAAGCAGGCATCGGAAAGTAGAAGAAAGGTGTTTTAAGTGACTTTGAACACATATCTGAGTATTTTAGAAACTGCAGATCTACAGGAATTATGTACAGGCATCTCTTAAGATTTACAAAGAATGGTCCTAAAAGACAAAATATTCAGTGAGTTGAAATTCTCTGAGAGAAAATGCCTTGTAGATGCCAGAGGTCAGTGGAGAATGGCCAGACTTGTTTAAACTGATAGAAATTCAATAACAACTCAAAGCTGTATTGCATGATCCAGGATATTTCAATATTGAAACATAAATATATACTGAATACTGATATGGCTTTACAAAAACAGCAAAGTCTGTATTGATTTGGAAAAAGACATTAACGTTATACATGTCAAATATAATCTAGAACACTAGTTTAATGGATATGCATCTTCCAAAACAGGTGAGCTGTAGCTGATCCTAGGGAATACCAAACTGCGTGCTTAAGCCACACTGCTTCAGGAGATAAGTTATCAGATTCAGAAGTCGTTTGTGAAGTGCTTCAGCTTCAAGAGTCTTAATAAAGTTTAAATCCACACAAGTTATGAGCAACAGTCTAAGCACCAGATCACAAGAGGCAGTAAGATGAGCTAAGATTCATTACTCGTGGACTCTGCATCCTCCATACAAAGACAAAGTGGAAAGCAGGATGCTCATGGTGCAAAACTGACAGGCCTCTCTACACAACATCTGTAAGTGAACAGAACACATCTGTCATCTGATATCTACATGTCACTAAACTGACAACCATACTTCACTGCTGCACTCCAAAATCAGGAAGAGGTTTATAGCTGCTAATTAGAAAGATGCTATCATGTTTCATCACCCCGAACGTTAGCTCGATTGGTTTCACATTGTTAAACACACATACACAGTATATTAATGAACATCTAGCCTGTGCAGGGGTTTGAAGGCTCCTTGGAGATCAGCAAATGTAATGAACACAAATTGCACTGCAAGGTGCTATTAATAAGTGCAATAAAGTTAAATAAATGGATGGATTCATTTTCCAAACTAATTTAAACAAAGGAAAGTATCCCATACTCCTGTTTAGGATCATGGGACACTGAAGCCACTGGATCATCCACATTAGACAGGGTGTCTATCCCATTGCAGGGTTCCATACACACAATCTGACCGTCACAATGTAAGGCCCATCTGGATTTTGAACCTAGACCCTCAGAAACCAATATCCCATTATATCACATCACAAATGTATCTGAATCTGTTGGATTCAGATTTAATGACTGAAGAGCAGGGAAATAGATAACTACATTTTCGTGATAGCCGACAACATGCATCCGTAAACTATTATAAAAATATTATCCTATACTTAGTAAAGGGTATGTGGTAGGACCCAAAGATGCGGGAGGGACGGAATCCCACGACGAATAATAATAATGGGGAAATAATATAGAAAAAACAAAGGGGAAAAGGGCAGAGCCAAAGGGCTCACGAACACAAGAAAACTAAAAGGCGCGCCGCTGTGTTGCGTCCCAAGTGGGAGAAACGCGCGAACTGATCGCGAAAGGCGCCAAAGCGCCAAAATGGGGCAGACGTCTCCCAAATCGCGAGGCACGGAGGTAATCCAAAACACCAAAGGGTGAGCATGAGCTCGGGCACGCGTATAGTGCGAGCGCGAATAAGTCATGGAAGGCGCCGAAGTGCCAGAGGGCACGTATAGTGCGAGTAAGTCGAGCCAGGGCGTGTCTCAATCAGGGCAAGCAGCTGGTGTAAGCCTCAATAGATGCCGAGGACGGGATGAGCTCCAGTTCAGGGGTGCAAGGAGCGCACGAGTACAGAACGGAAAACCCTTGATGTGTCCCTAAAATGCTAAGTACCTCGGGGGTTTGCCCCGTACCCGTCCGTCGGCACTATAAGCCCGGGACGTTAACAACTGACCATAAAGGTGTGCGCTCGTGTGCTCCGGTGGTCGGGTAGAGTGACGACCTGGCCACGAACAACGCTAGAACCCGCACTTAAGTAACGGGAGAAGCAGGTTTTCGTCATTAGGTCGTGAATAAAACACTAGTTATAAACAGCCTCACCGATTGCGCTGTAACGGCAATCGGCGACGATGGCAGAAAGCTCCGGGGCGAGAGGTAGGAAAACTAAGTGTCATATTCAAAATGTGCTGTCAATGGATTCATGTTGACTGGTTTCAGTGAACCAGTACCTACTGTAGCATAAGATGTTCAGCTGTCAGAAGTGACTACTGTTACAATGGCTGTTAACTGTGGTGGCTAATAGAGTAACTTTCCTAATCATGACCAGATATTTCCCTGACCTCTTTCATACATAAAGCTTTCTGCCCACAGAACAGCTGTGTTTTTTTGTACAAGTATTTATTTTGATATTGCGCATTTGTAAGAACGAAGGACTCTGACTATATATACAGTGGGTACGGAAAGACGGGTAGTCAGACACCTTTAAATTTTTTTCTCCATTGCAGCCATTTGCTAAAATCAAAATCAAGTTTATTTTCTTTTTCCATTAATGTACACTCAGCATCCCATCTTGACAGAAAAAAATACATTTTTTCAAATTTATTAAAAAAGAAAAACTGAAATATCACATGGTCCGAAGTATTCAGACCATTTGCTGCGACACTCATATTTAACTCACAAGCTGTCCATTTCTTCTTATTCTTCTTAAGATGGTTCTACTGTGTTCTACTGTGTTTAATAGAACTTATTGGACTTGGCTAGGAAAGGCACACATGTCCATATAAGACCTTACAGCTCACACTGCATGTCAATGCAAATGAGAATCATGACGTCGAATGAACTGACCAAGAAGCTCAAAGACAGAATTGTGGCAAGACATAGATCTGGCTAAGGTTACAAAAAAAATCTGCAGCACTCAATGTTCCTAAGAGCACATTGGCCTCCATAATCCTTAAATAAAAGAAGTTTGGGACGACCAGAACTCATCCTAGACCTTGCCGTCCAGCCAAACTGAGCAATCGTGGGAAAAGAGCCCTGATAAGAGAGGTAAAGATGAACCCAAAGATCACTGTGGCTGAGCTCCAGAGATGCGGGGTAGGGAGATGGAAGAAAGTTCCGCAAAGTCATCACTGTGGCCCGACTGGAAGCCTTTCCTCATTGCATGACATATGAAAGTCCACATTGAGTTTGACAAAAAAAAAACATACTAGACTCCCCGACTATGAGAAATAAAATTCCCCTGTCCTATACAATCCCAACAGAAAAACATGGTGGTGGCAGCATCATGGTGGTGTTGCTATGGGTGTGTTTTTCAGCTGCAGGGACAGGACGACTGGTTGCAATTGAGTGAAAGATGAAAGCGGCCAAGAACAGACATATCCTGGAAAAAAACCTCTTCCTGAGTGCCCAGGACCTCAGACTGGGTCTTTCCAACAAGACAATGACCATACACCAGCACACAGTTAAAATAACAAAGGAGTGGCTTCGGGACAACTCTGTGACCATTCTTGACTGGTCCAGCCAGAGCCCTGACCTAAACCCAATTGAGCATCTCTGGAGAGACCTGAAAATGGCTGGTTTTTTTTTTGAGAGAACTGAAAATGGCTGTTTTTTTTCTTTTAAGATGGGATGCTGAGTGTACATTCATGAGAAATTGAATTAACTTTTAGCAAATAACTGCAATGAATCAAAGAGTGAAAAAGTTTGGGGGGGTCTGAATACTTTCCGTACCCACTGTAGTAGGTAGGGACAAGAGTCTCACTGAGTGTGTTTACATTCACTTACTAATCCAATACATGCAGAAAATCAGATTTTGTTAGTAATCAAATCAATTAGTGTGCATGCTCTTGAGTAATCAGATAATGAGAAACCTCCGGTTTTACATGCCTCGGGTAAGAATGGGGTTTACACAGTGCAACCAGCCAACAATCTCACAAAAGCAACACTGGTTATGGTTAATAAGGACACCAATAAGTTACCTAAGCACCAATAAGGACCTAACATATCTTCTGTATTACTGCTGCAAAATGGAAAAAATAACTAATATGTAATTTTGTTTGTTCAACAACCTAAAGTTAGGGACCTAACTAATTCCTGCACTTGATGGAAAAGGTTTAATAAGATACAAGCCTGGCCTATGCTTTGTTGATTACAAGAATGACAAGATGACAATGGTTAACATGTTCTTCAGAGGTGTCGTACCCACCTTGGCTTTGCATGTAAATACAAATGGCTGGGAAGATAGGTCAGGAGAACATCCCCTCATGTCTTTGCCTGCACTCTATAGGAACATTTTCATTGATTTCATGGAATTCTTAGTTCTTCGCACTATTCTCAGTGTACAGAATCCCTGAGTTATGCAGGTGCCTTGATTAATCTAAATGTAGTGATGCCATTGTATAATGATTGATTCAGAGCAAATATCTATAACGAGGGCAATTTTTAATACATGTGTAAAGAGATCTTTGTGCTAAAAAAGGAAGAAAAAAACACAGTCATATAGATCATCAGTGAATTGCAGGCTTGCCATTTTGTCTAAGTGAAAACAGCTTAGAGTTAAATATGGGAGACCAAATTATGATCCTCTGTTCACGCTGTTTTTTTCATGGTCCAGGCTGTTAGGAAACACAAGTGGTTTAAGTATTGGTACATGATTATGCAATCATTCCTGGTGCACAGATTACAGATGATTTTAAATTTAAATGGGGATTTTACGTAACATTCTTCTTTTTTAATTCAGTGCAGGTCTGGTGTTTTCTGTTTTGATTGCAATAGTGATAAGGATGGCTAGACCATGTTTGTGCTTTTAATAGACATAGTGGCTCCACAAAAATCCAACTCTAAAACCCAAATAAGCCATGAAACAGTAGAAGGGAAAACTCCCTGAGACTAACAAGGCAAAAAGTGAAAACCAAAACAGGATTAATTTATTCTTTATTCCTTATTGCTTTATTTCTTTTTGTAATGCAAACCTGCAAAATAACCAGAGGGGGAAAAATGGTCAGCATACCAAACACAGTAAATATGCATATATCAAACGTTCAATAAAAGTTGAATATTCATCTAAAAGCCACTATTATTTATTCATTATTGTGATCTATGTGAGTATCTATGTACAGCTGTGACAAATAAGGTATTGAAAGAAAATAAATACTCTACATTTATTGGCCCTCAGCATAGAGTGATACATTTTTGTGTGTTGATCTATAAGAGATATCACTGACTTTTTTGTGTTTTACCTATTTATAATCCTAAATAAGATCTTACTCCTGACATCCCGCATTGACCAACATTTCATCAGTCCCTATGAACTAAATGCCAAAGCCACTCCAACCTTAATACTACAGAAACACTTGTTAGAAACTAATCAGAATCAAATTTCAAGTCACAGCTCTGCTAAGCTTCCACTAGACAGACAATTACCAAGACCCTTAACATGAAGACCCTTAACATAACATTTAACTGCCATCTTAAATGAAAGCGGTTAAACAGACAACTGTAGATTAGGCTGTTTAACAATGTAAATGCTGCAGGCCACAATCCTGGAGAACAGTCTGCCATGAAGTAGATGTCCATCTGATCTGGACTGCACATGGAGCTGGTCAGCGTGTTGCTATCATTACAGCCTCTAAAATAAATAAGCACAGTCCCAGGAACTTTCGGGACTTTGACCTAGGCACCTCTATAAGGGCAGACATTTGTTGGGCAGTGCCACATTAGAAGTCACCACAGTATGTCATGGATGTCCATTACACCTGGGCATGAACGCTTTACAATTTTTTATGAGAACTACAGAAGTAGATAAAAAGAACCAAATGAATCAAATTATACGACAAAAACATACTTGTTCATTTATGTATTAAGTAAAATGATCCAATATTGCATGTGTGTGTGGCAAATGTACATGGATTAGCAGTTAATTTGAGGGTTAAAGTCAGACATTTTCAATCAATAGGACAACAATCAGTCAAGCGTGAGCAGCCTGTTGT
The DNA here is from genome assembly GCA_034780255.1 of Parotocinclus maculicauda. Taxonomy (NCBI): domain Eukaryota; kingdom Metazoa; phylum Chordata; class Actinopteri; order Siluriformes; family Loricariidae; genus Parotocinclus; species Parotocinclus maculicauda. Next base: position 4,337 of record JAUZSU010128403.1, on the reverse strand, counting down.
ATTTAAATAATAGGAATCCATCAAAATGTGATCTCTGCAACACATTTGTGGATGTGAATCACGTAGTTAACAATTGGAATTTCTGACAACCTCAGAAAAATAGGTGCTGAGGCTCATCAGACTGGAAAAAGATTATAAATCCATGTCTAAAGAGATTAGACTGCACCGGCCCACAATCAAACTGTGTACAAACAGAGGAAATTCATGACCATTGTTACCTTTTCCAGAAGCAATCATTTAATACGTAGCAAAAACACTTGGAAGGGCAGGGTTTGACATTTTCAGTGAGCCAAAGGTATCTTTTAAGCAACTAAAGGCCACCTAATGTTCATGGTTCCACTATCAGAAGACACTGATTGACAACTTTGTGTATAGATGGGCTGCAAAAACAAAAACTGCCCATCTGCTTTTTGCTAAAGATCGGACAGACAGGCTGTAGGCTTTTTTATGAGAAGAGTGATGTCTGGAGAAAGGAAAACACTGCATTCCAAGATAAGAACCTTTAGCCATCTGTAAATCATATTGGTGATGGTACACTGGTTTAAAGCTGTTTTACATAATCTGTGCCAGGCCATCATTAAGGAACCAATGAATTATTAAGTGTGCCAGCAAAAAACTAATGGAAAATATCAGGACCTCTGTCTGTGAACTGAATTTTTACATTTACATTTACAGCATTTAGTAGACACCCTTATCCAGAGCAACTTACGACTCATACAGTCCTACAATTCAAGCAATGGTGGGTTAAAGGCCCTCCTTAAGGACCCAACTGTGACAGCCTGGCAAAGGTGGGATTTGAACCCTGGACCATAACACATAAATTAATTGCACCAAACGATGGAAGAACAATACATTTAATTAAAAAAAAAAAAAATCAAATCAAAAGCGAGAAATCAAAGCCCTGATGTAATACAATAGAAAGTTTGGAAGGACCTGAAGCCAGAAGAAAACTCACCAACAGAGCTAAAGCTCTTTCTGTATGCAGGACTGGGCTAAGATTCTCACAAGCAGATTGAGAACTTGGCTGGCTTGCACAGAACCTTAACCTCAACTCCACCAGACACCTTGAAAATGCACTGACATTATAAATTGAGTCAGGGCGTATTGTCTAACATTATATTGTTCAACCTCACAGTCATGTTCCAAAATCTTGTGGAAATCTTTTTTTAGAGCAAAGGTTGTTTTAGATGCAAAGGTGGATGAAGGGTAAACTCCACAATAATACCATTGTTTGAAATGTCATCTTTTGTCTACATAGTGTATTTTGTACTTTAAGCTTCCCCAGTGTCCTCCCACATCCATTACAATGATCTGTTAAGAACCAGTGATACGTAAAAGCATTACATGCTCCCAGAGTGAGAAACAGTAATGACCAACTCCATTTGAAGGCTAAAAAAATCAGCATGGAGTAACCGTTAACTAAACTTTCTTTTTGCCTGACTGAATTCAGTTATATTATTAGCGAGCCACAGACATACTGTGTAGATGAAGCTATTGATGCTGAACGAGTGCTCATTAACCATACATTAAATACATTTACTCTCATTAGAAGAACTGGACTACAAAAAAAATAAATAAAAAAATAATAAAAAAAAATTAAAAATAAAAAGCAGCTTTCACTCAGCCTTAGCTTAAAGCATCTTCAAAGAAAATGACTCATAGGAAGAATATTCTCATGCAGATAAAGTAGATATCGGAGAGAAATGTCACTTGCAAATACCACTCGTGGTTTCTTAATGCAGTTTCTTACAGCTAATACAGTACACAGTTAAACACAGATACAAGGGCTAACGACACTGAACATTTACACTTTATTTAAGTAGAAATGGTTTTAATTGCAATATTTGTTCTAAGCATACAGGGTGCATCAAGGGATCCTGTAATCCAATGTACACAAATTTGTTTTCAATTACTGTAGTAATTACAAATACTAATTCCAAGTCCAGTCATATCCAATTGATGGCTAAGCTATCCTAAGGTTTTAGAGTTTAAAAAGATACACACACATTGGTCCAAAGTGTGAATTTGTAAGTTTGAGTCTGGGAGAAGACATAAGCAGCCAGTAACCAGAATGACTCTGCTGTGTGGCAAGATAACCAGATACGAAGTCCAGCCCCTAGACTCTTGGGCTGTGTGACATTAAGACTACCTGCTGTACCATGATGCTGCTGCTTTTCCCCCCAAACCTTTTAAACCAATGACATTGATCTCTTAAGCAAAATGGCCAATACCAGGTTCAATTTGACTTCATTTGCAAGGTGCTTAACTAAAAAGACAAAAAAAACCCCCAAAAAAACACAAAAAAACAATATATATATATTGATGATGTACACAATACATCACCATATAATGCATTATGTGATAAGCTTTTCAGGGGGTCTGAAACGAATTAATTATTTTACATTATTTATATCGGGAAAAAGAGTACAGAGATAATTTATCACTTAGCGTATCTTCTGGGATAAATTAATTACATGTTCCGAGTTATCACTGTACAACACGGCAACCCTTTTCATTTGTGTTACATCAGCAACTGGGCAAAAGGGCACAGTAGTTATACAGTAATGCATTACCCAATGGCAAAAAAAATAAATACATAAATAAATTATTCAGCATTGCCTTACTTGGCGAAAGAGACTGACCTGCATATGTCTGTAGCATGCTTTAAGGGTCTGAAATGAAATATTTTCACTTGTCATGCACTGGTATTCAGAATTCACCAAGTCAAGGTTGAGGCACCATAAATCCCAGTCTTAACCTAAAGTTGCTGACACTTGGTTATGTATTATTCATTCTCTTTTATCAAACCACATGACACAGAGTTCAGAGCTGAAATATAAGTGAAGCTCTGGAAAGCACATAATAGCTAAGCTGCCTTACCCAGTGCCGCACGTCACGTAGTTTGAAATAAGTCTACATTGTATTTCCCTCTTCTGAAACAATTGCTGTTTTGATATATGTTGTTAATGCCAAAAAGACTTAACACACAAGTTTAGTTTGGCTAAGACAGTCTGATAAACTGCTTTTATTTTCACGCAGACTGAAGTCATTTCCCCATATGAAATAAGCCATGCGAGGGTTCAGTGTCTCTCTGGAAATCACTTCTGACACTCCAAACTGCGATGGTAAAAGCTATAAAAGGCCCACTAAGTAATTAAGTGGCTTTATCACTTCTGTCTGGAACTCGGATGCTGTGCTTTGTTTCTCCTTGGGGGGACCGAATATATTTGAACGCCTCCTAACAAATAAGTGGAAAAACAGCATATCCAAGAGAGAAACTTTAGGTAAACATGGTGCAGACAGGTTTTTTGTCTAATAGACTTTGATTGTGTCTTTAAGTGCCTTGTAAAAATCCCATCCTGCCATCTGTCAGAGCGGTTAAGAATATGTAATTTATATGCACTGACTGCGCAGTTGAGGGGTTGCAATCTTTCTTCCTCACGGCCATTCACATATCTGTCTGCATCTGCAACCTTCTAAATGCCAGCTCCATCATGCTCTTAAGCCTTTATCCTATTGATTTCTTTACCTCAATTCTTGATTCACAAGACCGTAACCTTGTCTCCCTTTATCAGTTCACTCAGTGGTAGTAGTTCACACCATGCAGTGGCATGGTGGGGGGTGGATTTGGGGCTTATCTACGGACTCATTTTACAGTGTAATAAAGAGATGGCGCAAATCCCATCATGCTGATAGACAGGATCCCAAATGCTTTAGGTTGGGGTAGTGGTAAAAGATGACTTTCGAATCATACACTATGTAGATAGCATCTATCCTACTCACAGAAATTAGGGAATATTTTAAAATAAAAAACAATTTTGGCATTAAAAATGTGAATTAAGTTTGTCCATCCACTAAAGAACTACAGAAACATTAGATTATGTAATTGATGACATACAACTACCATGACTGGGGGTAGTGAAACAAAAATTCAGGAATTTAACCCTCTTTGGTTTTTGTGGGATAACCTTGTACAGCTATTTACAATCTATTCTTGCAGTTTAAACACTCTGGGCAGAATGAGCAGTGACACATGATGAGGGCCAAAATCTCCATAAATCTTGGAACATAAACGCTCTAGACAAATCTGGGAGAAATTAGTGTACAGTCATTTTCCAGAAGAGCTTTGGATTCTGCCTTTCTTGTCCAAAGCAACTTTTGAAAAGCTGTGCAGCATGATCCAGCCATTAGTAGAACCAGTCATTTCCAGTCATCAGCCACATGTGCCATCTGATTTAAAAAGAAATGCAATATACAGTACATCCGGAAAGTATTCACAGCGCTTCGCTTTTTCCACATTTTGTTACGTTACAGCCTTATTCCAAATTGTATTAAAT
>JAUZSU010128392.1:0-17091 GCA_034780255.1 Parotocinclus maculicauda | reverse complement strand
ATACACGGCCGGGCTGCTATAGCCAAACCTTTGTCTAAAACCAGGTGTTTCAGTTTCATTGTCTAACCCCTGTGTGTATATGTGTATATATATTATAAATTGTAAATATATATATATATTTTTTTTTTCATGTTTTTTTATTTTTTTTTGTTGTACATACACAGATGAACCATCTTAGAACCACCTGATCCGCAAAGATGGTAAATGGTACATGTCAAATTGGTGTACTCATAAGTGAATAATTTTCCAGCAAAACATTTCACAGAGCATCAAATCCACAGACTTTTTTTCTCATTCATCATTTCCACAGGGATTAGGTCATAATGTTTTGGGTCATCTGTGTACTGCATATAATTACAAGATTTTCTCTGACAAATTTACAACAAACTTGTAAAAGATAATGCAAGGATAACTGTACTCACATATAACAATCCCCTATAAAGGTATTTCTAATTACATATTAAATTGTTGGGTAACAGGTAATTAAACTCACTGATTTAGTCAATTTCCTAACAATATTTTGGCAGTATTATGTATAATAGTGCAAAGTTGGCTGTACAAGCTTTGAGCTGCATTGATCTTATTTCACCCTGTTCGTGTTATTTTTGGAGAGCTTATCCATTTGTCTACCTGGATCTACAGGCTGTTAAAACAGTCAACTGCCTGAATCGAATGTGTCTGTTGTTAAGCAAACAGCTGGTTAAATCTTAAAGTTTACAGAATATAATGAGCTGAACATATTGAATTTCCTTTGGAAATGTAACCAGTAAATGTTAAAGGTGACAAGTGAAATGAACACTGCAGTGCTTTGCATTGTGCCCAAGTACAATGTAATGTATACTCCAGGGTCAGTACCAGGTGCTTCCTTTATATTTTGGTTAGTGTATGATATTATGCAAGGCATGCAGTGTTGTCTCTGTCTTTAAATGTGGTTTTGTTGTACTGTTGTGTAAAGTAAGACACACTTTGCACTCTGAGCACAGGCACAGTGTACACTGCTCACAAAAATTATTTCAAAATTAATAAGAAGCGATAAAAAAGAAGTATTTGACAACAACAGCAGAAAACCAAATGACAAGTCAAAGTAAGTTGTTCTATAATGCAAATTTAAGTCTAATTAGTGCACTATATAAAGGGCTGAAAGTGCTGGAGTATCTGAATGTTCTCTGATCTTGAAAGATCCATTGCAATGTTCTGCAACCCGATTTGCCTGAATGCGAAGCTTAAAGAGCCATAGGTTGTCTTGAAGCTGATCAAACCGACAACAGTGGCAACAGAAGATTGTGGAATCGCTTTCAAGAGACGTACAGTATGAAGAAGACTAGGGCAGGGTCACCCATCTGCCACAATATCAAGAGATCACTGCTACTTGACCTTAATGGCACTAAGGAGAGGTGCAGCAATGAAACAGAGTTGCGGTGACAGTTTCTTTTTTGGCTACATGCCTGGCGACCAAACGTATGCATTCTGTTATATACTGTATACATAGAACCCGCAGAAGTATCACTGGACCCATGATAAGTGGTCAACGGTCCTCTTCTCTGATGAGTCATGGTTCAGTTTGCAGCCTGACAATCATCATGTTCTGATCTGGCATGAAATAAATCAGTCTGCTCTCAGATACCAAGATGATGTCCTGAATCCTATAGTGTTACCCTATGCTGGAGCAGCTGGAAAGAACTTTCTTTTCATGAACGATAATGCAAGGCCCGATCGTATCTCATCAACAACATGCTTCAGGAGGCAGGAATCAAATGGATGGGCTAGCCTTCATGTTCTCCAGATCTGAGTCCCATTGAACATGCTTGGGTTATACTGGGAAGATGTCTGGCAAAATATCAAATGTCTCCCATAACACTTCTTGAGCTGGAAGTTGCCATGGAGCAGGAGTGGCAGACGATCCCATAAGAACTGCTGGACAATCTGATTCATGGTCCATGTCCCATCACTGTCAGTGTGTTTTGAAAGTCTTGGGTGACCCTAACCCTTCTGAACAGTCAATGTGTGGCACTCTTGTCCAGTTTGACGTGCTTCTGTAAACCCCCATAAATATGTGACATGCTACTCAATCACATCGTCTCATTTGCATAATCAAACAACTTTCTTAGAATTTTCATTTGCTTTTCCAATGTTCTTGTTTAATGAAATACAACCAACTGCTTCTTTTTTCATTGCCCTATATTTATTTAGAAATATACCCTACTTTTTGTGAGCAGTGTAAGTGTATAAATACCAACAAAATGGCAAGTAAGTGTACATGGCAAAACGTATGTCTTTAATTTTAATTTAAACTTAATCACATTAATTAGTCTAACAAAAAATATTAACATTTTACCTAACATTCACAAACTTTGATGAGAGCACACCTTCCTCGTTCCAAATCTACAGCCTATGATAACTATGCCACTTTAACTTTAAACGTTAACATTTTTTTTACATTTTTGCTTCCCTTTTCATAGAGAGAAAAGAGAGCATAAAGAAAGCAGGCTTATTTATTATTTATCTGTTTGTTTACTTGGCACCACATCAGCAACCATGGTTATTCACAACAGGAGCAAGGTAACATCAATACCAGACAAACACATTCATTATGGGGCAATTTAGAGTTACCAGTTAACCTGGGGAGGAAACCCACATGGACACAGGGAGAACATGCAAGCTCCACACAGGCGTCCAAGGTCAGGGTCGAACTGGGGCTCTCTGGAGCCAAGAGGCGACTGGACCAACCGCTTGCACATTCGTGCAGCCAGAAGAATGCAAACTAAACGAGTATAAGTGACTTTTGATGTGTATACTGTACAGCATATGCTGGCCACATAAAATATCCTTAAAATACAGTAATCCAAAAAGGTGCATATATTGTACTAGCAGCTGTGTTTCTGACTAAAAGAGGCACACACATACACACACTATAGGTGTTGTTGAGTCCGAAATGCATGTTTCTTCCATATCTTGTATTCTAATCTGGTTTTGGAGGTATGTAGGATCTAGTAAGCTTTCATCATTTAAATGAACCATAAATTGACAAAAATGACAAAAGTAGATACCATGTATCTCTAATTAATCCTGAATAAAGCACATTATAATAAAAAAGCAATAATAATGATGGTACATGCTATAGTATACAACTCTACCTCAACAGAAAGTACATATATGCATACAATATAACACCCTACAGCCCACACAACAACAGAGACCTATAACAATGGACACACTAATTCACCATACAGAATACATACTGTATTCTCTTTGGCCATCTGGGAAGTGCTTTTGCACTTTGAAAATCTATCCGGACTATAAATGGTAACAGCAACCAGGTCTACCTATAGTAATTATGTATATATGTGTGTGTGTATATACTGTATACACTAGTCACATATATCATATTTATGTATTTATATATTATTATATACATAATCTATATATTCATATCTATAGATTAGTCCTATACAGCATGTTGCATAAATATGTTCAGCCTTTGCACTACTTTGTGTCACTTTACACTTTGGACACTTTATATTGTTTCTATAAAGCTAAAAAAAATCTACTCTTTCTACTTTTGAAAATTCCCTACTTCTATTAAAATTGTTAATTCTCTTATTAATATTGTGGATAAGCAGTCATAAAAATTCCACTGCCGGTTATGCCATGTGTGACTATGTACTGTTTGTGACAAATAAACTTTGACATATGGTAAAATCTACAGTGCAATCATAAAAAAATTATGACTGTCCAAAGAGACACAATTCTGAGTATAAGGTAAATATTACAAATGAAATAACAGCATGGCTGAGAATACACATGCACAAAATGTAAGACCAATCCACAAAGTCAGCATGTAGTTAGTGGACACTCAGTCCTCAGCAAATCCTTGCCCTTACTTGGGGGAGTTATATAGCCTAATGGCTCTGGGGATAAATGATCGTCTAAGTCTGTCTGCAGAGCATCTATGTAATAGTACAGTAGATTTCAGCTACTGCTCCAAGTCTTCAGATCAGTTTGATCACCCATGTTTAATCTCTCTTCTTAATGCTACCTTCCCAGCATACTACCGCACTCAAGAGAACACTGGCAACACAGACTGATAAAACATCTATTGCATATATTTGCATATTTTTGAGGATTAATTATTAAATTATCGTAGGAAGTAGAGCCAACATTGAATCTTCTTGTATAAAATGTTTGTATTTTCTGACCAGTGCATTTTGTCATCCTGCCATCCCAAGCTATTGTGATTACATTTTACAATAAGTCTATATTACTTATTCCTAAGTAACTCAGCAACACGATGACTCAGTGGGTGACTCACCACCCCACAGTGAAAAGGTTTTGGGGTCAATCCCCAGGTAGTCTGGTCTGGGTATTTTCTGTGCAGAGTCTGCATGTCCTCCCCGTGTCTGTGTGGGCTTCCTCCCGCAGTCCAAACACATGCGTCTTATGTTAATTTATTATGCTAAACTAGCATTGACATGAATGTTTATATGGAACTAGTCTTGAGATAACCTTGTGTATAAATGTAACCTGTAAAAATGTCACTGACATCGCCACCGATGCTGACAGCGATGTTAAATAAACAAGCAAATCATAAATAACCATTCCATTTAACTTTCATTTATTCATATAAATATATCTAAAATGTAAAATTGTGTTCATATTGGCCTATATTTTCTTCGCACCAGACTCATTTACACTGAGTGCCATGTTTTAAAGGCTCTGTCACAGGTAATTCTTTACTGTGAGATACTGGTCTCGTAGCAGATCGTAGATTAGGATATATAACAAAATGCTTGGATTTTGAAGTTATACTACTCATATTTGTCAGGTAGAAGTAGCATCTTTGGGTTCTCTCCAAACCGAAGCAGCACACAGCAAAATGCATGTGACATGAACCTTCTGCTCATGCTGTGAGAATCCTGACACATGTGACACAACAAATATGAGGAACCCAAGCTTTATCCTTGTCACCCGCTACACTACCATGGTTATTTTCATAACAGTTTTTAAGGCAGAGTCTGGAAGCATTTTTAGAATTTGAATGTCAGAAAGACTTGATTTAAACAGGTTCTTGGAATTACAATGGTGAACTTGGTAACAGCACAACACTTACACGTTAAGTTCTAGCCTGCAAGTGACAGGGAATTGCTACTCAAACGAGGGTAATATTTTACATGTCCTGTGTCCAGTAATTTTTCAAACCTCTAATGGCATATTTATCTAGGATTGTGCTTTGAAAAAGCTACTGCATTTCAAAACCAATACAAATGATCAAAAATAACCATGATTGTTAAACTTTTTGTTTCATATACTATAGACAACCAATGAATATATAGTAAATGTAATGATATGCAAGTACGGTAGCAAAAAAGTATTTGGTAACCAATGATATCTTAATTTAAATGAATTACTCTTGTCAGGGATTTGAACTAAGGCACAACATAACAACACTGCCATCTTGTGAAAAAGAACGGAACCGCAGCTCATTCGCGTTAGCTAAAAATGCTATTTTGTATTTAGATTTTTGTACTGCAGTGACCAGGCATATCTTGCAACTTTATTAAATTCAGTTTATAGAAAAACGACTGATTTATATTGGTAGTGCATGGTGGTGGGTTCCCTGCTAAAACAAACAAGCATTGACCAGCATCAGATCCATGCTGTTTTTTTCTGGTTGACTAGCATAACCTTGCTGGCAAAGCTGGTTGCCCAGTATGATCTTGCTGGTTTTGTTGTTCAACCAGCATGTGCAAGTCACCAGCGTACCCAGTAAACAACATTATGAACTGGTCACAACCATTAAAAGACCAACAAAGATTAGTATGTGCTGGTCACCATCACCCCCAGTAACGACCAGCATGTGCTGTTCACCAGCATCCCCAACAAAGACCAGGATGTGCTGGTCACCACCATCCAAAAAGCAGTAAAGCCCAGGATGTGTTGTTCACCAGCACCCCCAGTAAAGACCAGCATTCCCAGCAAAAACATGTTCAAAAACACAACAAACGCTGGTCACCACCAAGTCCAGCATTATGCTTGTCTGTTTTTTTCAGTATGGTTTTCTGAGATCACCCACTCACAATGACTTATTTAAAGTTTATTCATTTGACCTTTGTCAAATTCCCCACTGTCACTCTTAAAAACAACAAACAATGAAACACAATCAGAAAACACCAGCATATGTTGTGCTTTGGATGCTGATATACTGATCTTTTTGTAAGATCATTTGCTCAATGTTCCTCTGTTGGAATGGATTGGTAGTCTTGCTAGTAAAGCTTGTTGACCAGTGTACAGCATCCTAAACACAACATAATGTTGTTTCTTTGCTGTTTTCCAAAAAAAGTAAAATTTTTATTGAGAATTTCTAAACATAGACATTGTCTTCAACCTCGTGGACTACAGGTCAAAACCCAAACCACTGAGTGGGATTACAGGGACAGATTAAACGGATTCAAACAGTGCTGGTCCAGTTACATCCAGTCTATTATTACATACCCCATCTCAGTCTGGTATCCGTCTCCATCTGCATCTCAGTACATCAAGTGTAAACTAAAGCGAATGGTGCAATGTGCCGAGAAAACCATCAGCTCAACTTCTCTAACCTTGATGATCTTTATTCATCTTGTAATTATGTTTTCCCTAACCATGCTTTGAATGAAACTGGGCCACAAACTTCTACCAAATCCATTTGGCTAGAATTTGATGCAAAACTACGCATCTTCTTGGCTTCAAACGGTTGTTTGACTATTTATTTCGTTCACATGCCATAGTTACCCCTACCACAGAGCTACCGAAAACCTCAGGCACAACCTAGTTTTAAATAGCTAAGCATAACTGCAAGTTAATGAACTTTTACAAGCTTCTGATGAGCAAATGAAATCTACCCGAGTGTTCTCTGAATGCCTACTTCAAAGGGCAGGCAAAGACACAAGAAAATCTGACCTTTTCTCCAAAGGAGTACGTGATTACATGTCAACACAGTGATATATCTGTGTGTACATTATATATTTTCATCAAACTTTAAATTTGGTATGACATTAAAACAGTATTACATTTATATGACACTTCTAAATGCTAAGAAAGTGGGTTGAGGCAAACACCACCTCTATCTCAGCACCTTTTATGTAGTGTAATAATCCCCTGTTGAATAAAGTGATTTACAATAGCAAACAGAAGGTGATATAACCCTTATCTCTCTCTCTCTCTGTCTGTCTTTCTCTCTCTTCCTTATCTCTCTCTCTTTCTCTGTCTGTCTGTCTGTCTCCCTCTCTCTCTCTGCTCTCTATCTTTATTTCTCTCAGTGTCTGTCTGTCTGTCTAAGCTAATCAGATGCTTTAATAAATTCAAATATATTTACCAGTTTTTGTTTACTATGAAGTTTATAGGCTACCAATAACCTGTAGTAATTATATTTATTTAGTGAATTATATTTCTCAAGTACATTTAAATAATGAAATCACAAATAATGAAAAATGTATTATTATTATTATTATTATTAGCAATAGGAGGAGGACGCAAAGAAGAAATAAAAGAAAAAAAAGAAAATAGGAGGATTTTATCATGAACGCAAACATTCAGCCTGACAAATCCAGTTGTCTTGTGATTTAACATTACACATTACACAGCATAATAACTACGCACACATTAGTGTTTGTGAATACTCTGAAAGCAACATGACATGTACTGAAATAATCCTAAATTACCAAGAATATGTTTTGTATGTGTTTTATTTATAACTTCTCTATCTGTTTATACATCTGCTTTGTATTACTATAAAATTTAATTAAAATATAATTATAATTTTATATAATATAATTATTAAACAATTAATTGTTCGGGATGACCGAATAAATAACGTGCTTTATGGTTGACACTTAAAAGGCAAGAGTTTCATTTGAAACAGTGAATTAATTGTGTTTTTAAAGTAAGGAATATTTCATTATGTGATATTTCATTTTTAAATATCCCCAAATTTTTGTGATTAGTAAATTTAGGCTCCAATAATCTATCTGACAAACTAAAATGACATTAAATCATCATCTTATTTATTAGTTGTTTATTATTTTATAGTTCTAAAGATTCTGATCTTGGCATGTTGTTTTTATTTTAATTAACTAAAATGTGTTAATGTAGTTTGAAATTTAGCTTTTAAAAAATAGTTTTAAAGTTATCTGAAAAAGGAAATAGTATTTGCGTTCAGGGACCCTATAGAGGGAGCTGTTAAATCAAGTTCTAGAAACCACTCCCGTTTAAAAATAAGAGTTTTCCAGTTTGTACACATTTCTAAAATGCTAATATAATTTCACAGTATCAGTTGTTGTTGTCGTTATATTGCTGAATATTGCACAGTGAACATTTAAACAAAAACAATTCAGTAAATAAAACTGAAATCTAAGAGAAATAAAGACCAGCTTTATTGTATCTTATAACATTCTGAACAAGCAGAAATACTGAACTTTACTTCACTTTCATATATACAAATATATTTCTCCTAGTATGAAATAAAATATAGCAAACCAGCATTTGTAAGTAAGTTTTCTTAAAATGTCACTCCCACCAATAGTTTTGGGTTATCTCCAGTAAGCAGTCAGCGCAATTTCAAAGACATTAAAAAATAGCTAAATATTTACTTCCTATTAGAACATTTGTGGCTTAACTGTTTTTCGAAAGGTTCATGAGCTACTTTTTATTCTAAACCAAAAGTTAGACTGTAGTGATAAGCTGACACACACTTTGCAGTCCCTGTCTAGAAATCTTCTACTTGTTCACTATTTTTATTCCAACATTCAAAGGACATATAATAGACATACAACAGAATTTGACTACTCTTTGTTGGAACCCAGTGCAAATACCCAGTACAGGCTATTAAGCAAGTCTTCTATATGAACTATTGGTAGGGTTTTGTATATCACAGTCACTGTATACTATTTGATTTAGAAACTGCTCACTATGAAATCATGACTTCATTTCCTTATTTACATTTACATGCTAATAACAGTTTCTTTATTTTAATGGAATGTAATTGTTATTTATCTTTTTTCATAAAGTACTTTTATCTACAGACATACATGGCTATTATTATTATTATTTAATCCAAGTAACCCTGAGACAATCCCTCACCTAAACCACAGTGAGTTCATCTCTCTGAAAGAGAGCATGAAAACAAGGTAATTAGTACTCCGTTGCAGCTAACATGATATAATGTCCACACAATATTGAACATGGAGTTTGAGATTGTTGTAAGCAAGCAGCAGAATTATCCCCCTGCAAGTCAAACAAGATTCAGGCAAAATATTCCTTATCATTTATTATACGGATGCATAGATGTCTTGTTTATAGCCTCCATGTTAAAAAAGAAGCTCTTCCACAGGTTGTAAAGTTGCCTTAAGGAAAACTGCCTCGGCTATATCCATTAGGCAGATCATACGAGGCCTGAGAAACATTGCAGTCTGTAAAGAAGCTTGGAAATGTCAGCGTACATGGCGGACTCTGCTCCACAGGGACTGGGCAAACTGGATCTGTGTTCTCATATAGAGACGTCTGCCCTGGCACCATCTTCATGTCTCCTGCTTTTTTAGACACACCACCACATGTACCCCAAGGCTCTGCATACAGGAAACCACCTGTCACCAAATTGTGCGAATCAAAAGTCATTGTTTCTGGTTCAGCAGTTCCCTGCTGTTGGATTCTGTTGGGTGTACTATGAAAGAGCTCCTGCTCAGTGATCATGTTGCTGTAGTCAGGCCCCAGAAGCTCAAAGAACTCTGTTGCATCTGGATTTCCCCGCTCCAAATCTTTGAGAGACATGCCAGAAGTGGACGTAACTCTGGCACTGTTGGCAGGTTCTGTGAAGAAGGATGGGGGTAGGTTTCGGTTTCTTAGTGGAGGCTTTTTGGCCCTCTCCCCACGCAAATCCTTCGTCTGATTGAATAGAGCAGCCAGACTCTTGCTCTGCAGGTTGGCCTGGATTCCATCTCGCTTAGGTGGTATTTTGCTCTGGAAGGCACTTGTTGGAGTTGGGGTAGAGTCTTGTTTCTTACAGGCCTCCTGAGGTGCCACATTCCCCGCAGTCATGATTCCTGTGCATCGTTTGATCTGCTTCTGCAAATACTTGCGGTGGTTGACTTTCCTCTTGGACTTGACAGGTTTATCCAGGGCCAGTTTGATGTTGCTGGAAGCTGAATCAATGAAGCTGAGCAAGTCTCTGGTCTCCTCTCTGAAGTCACCCTCACAGTCCAAATCACTCATGAATCTTGCACCCAAACCCTTCTCCATCTCATACTCCATAACTGAACCAGTGTAGCAGAAATTTAGGAACTGGGAGTTCATAATTGCAGCCTGAACAGCCATTTTTTCTCTGCAGCACATACAATACCTTTGTCCAGGATGTCCTCTAGATGTCACCTCTTGGTTCCAAGAGCCACTCACACCATCATTAAAGCATCATTTTCAAACTATATTTCCAGGGTGGCTTGCTAACCCTTGGTCCTTGCACTTCGTGCAAACAGTGTTTCTTTTTTACTCCAATGAAAGCAGGACTGGAAAACAGACTTTGGGGCAAAGCTGGGGGATTTTAGGGGCAGGGCTAATGATGTCAAGACACGAAGGGGGAGGGACAGAAAGACACCAGGACTTAACTCTTTGCTCACGCCTGACCACCTGCAACTAAGAGGGATTTATCAGAAGCATCCCACAGAGCAAAAAGACAATAGTTATTTGTTCAGCTATTGCAGCCAGTTCTCATTGTGTACATCTATGTGATCAGTACAATGTCATGACATTAAAGGTGGAAATGGTTCACCAATACCTTTGACTATATCAAGAAATATGCATCATTTCTCACAGTTTGTTTGTTTTCTGTTTTAAGAGTTGCGGTGAAACGTTTGGTGTCCAACATTGGTCCATGTCATATATGTATTAAATACATGATACTCACTTAACGGCATTATTTATAGTTGCATGCTTTGTATATTTATTGCTTGATTATATTTTAACCCCAGTGAACACAAA
Organism: Parotocinclus maculicauda; assembly: GCA_034780255.1. Lineage (NCBI taxonomy): Eukaryota > Metazoa > Chordata > Actinopteri > Siluriformes > Loricariidae > Parotocinclus > Parotocinclus maculicauda. The sequence continues at coordinate 6,087 of JAUZSU010128392.1, read as the reverse complement.
GGGAACTATACTTTCTTACAAAAATTAGGGGATATTTTGAAATGAAATATCCCATAATTAAATATCCTCTAATTTTGTGTTTTACAAGTTTAAAAAAATAATCTGACTTGTAGAACAAAGGCTATTAGAATATTGTGTTTTTTGTTGTTGTTTTTGAATATAAAAGGCTCTTGAAATATGGAAAATTAACTTAATCAGACCAAATTAGAATATGTAGTTTAATGCTGGGTCGTTCATTTCTACGTCACTGCCTGTAGATGCGGTGTGTAAAACTGCTGAAAATGTGTTCACGTCACACTGTTTATGTGAGCTTTCTACAACTTCCTGCTAGTGTCTTAATCTGCTCGTGGTAAAAGTTGATTCACCAGTGGGAATTTTAGCCTCTGTCTGACAACTATTATGGGCTGCCTTTGACATACAGCCCTACAGGGTCTAAATAGCTTCTATTCTTCCTTCAGCAGTGAAAGGGATCTTTGTGCGAGAGATTCATTAAACTGCACCTCACAGCCCCTTCGTAAAATGGGGCTCAATAATGAACAGTCGATTTAACTAGAAAAGCTGCTGGAGCAGTTAAATTAAAGGGGGACCAAAGTGCAGTTCAGGCCCAGTGTGCCAAAAGAAATGTTGACCTTAAGAAATCCTGGGTATGAGTGTAACGGCCGTTGTAAACAATGCATTTACAGCAAGTTTCTTGGCTAACGGTGAATGCTAAAACGGGAGGTGGACCAACAGGGAAAGGTTCATAGGGGTAAGTTGATGCTGGCTGCGAAGAGGCACATTTTTGGGTAGTGCTGGTAAGAAATAAAATAAATGAATAATAAAACAGAATCAAATAAAACATGATCATTTGGAAAAAAGATTCAAGAACGATTCATACGAAGTAGATAACTGTGATTTAGGTTTATTCTTCTATCTTGTTGCCATAACATGACAAAATTCCTCTTGTTGGATAATCAAAGGCTATCTTATAGTATACTTGCTGAATTAAGTACATAGAGCTTAAATTAAATAAATGCATTTAAAAACAGATTAAAATATGGTATAATAAATAGATAATAATAAAAATTAGCAAATAGCAAATAGCAATAGCAAAAAAGCAAATAAGACAGCCAACTAAACAAGCCATTCCACTAAAAGGTTATAGGACTGATGTAATGTTTTCTCCAAGTCGGTCATTAAACATTGTACCTTGTGAAATCACATGCCAAGGAACAAACTTTCCAGTACTTTCTGTTTATCTTTTCTGAAAGATTTTCCCAGACATTATCCACCCCTCCCCGCCACAAGTGCATTTTAAGGTGATGCAGTGAATCACTTGGATGTTTGAAAGGGGGGGTGGTGGTAAAAGAAGGCCTGGGCACTTTTGAGAAAGAGGGGCCATCAAAAGAGTGTTATTGTCATGTAAATTCCTGTGCAGAAAAGGAACAGTGAAACTGATAGCACTGATCTAATTATCTGTGGCCCAGCTCAAGCTGCAGGCCTGAATAAATGTGCCATCACCTTATAATTAACAGCTGCACAACAGTACAAAAAAGTTGTGCGGGGAAACAATTTTCTCTACTTTGTATACTAACCAGTGTCAATAGAAGTAATTTATATAATAGAATGTTATAAGAATACTATTAGTCTTAAATCAAAGTTCCGTAGCATATTTCTGTAAAATTTGTATCTGCAAGAAGACTTTTTTTAAGGAAGAATTTTTGGGGACTGCTTTTAGCTCCTTACATCAGAGCCCTGGCACTACACTTATCCTGGCTGTTTCTTTTCTATACGTTTTCACATCCGTCTCTTTCTTTTCTAAATGTGGCACAATTACATCACCAGACTGATGGCTGATATTTTCTCCCCTTCCTATCCTAAGCTTTTTACATGCTAGTCATTCACATTTGAGGGTCTGATGCACTGTTTCCGGAAACAAGTTTCTATGGCCACATAAAGGGCAAGGGGATCAGAGGGGATGGTCGATGAATACTGACAAGAGATGAGGGGGGAAATAGAATTGCATTGCATTAAAGAAAGAGACAAAAGGGGATTTGTGGACACTTGAACTTCTAAGATTGCCCCAGACTGTTTGTCTAGAAACGGCGCTTATTGAGAAAACAAACAAAACTTTGTCTATAACTCTTTACAAATGATTTCCAAAGACAAATATTCAATTAATCACATATAAAACAAACAATTAAAAGAAACCAATGAATAAACAGGGACACATTGTGGTGAACAAAAGTCTTATTAACAAATGAAGCAATAGTGTTCTAACATCTCTTAGCACTCAAATCACGTCCCTTGAAAGCCGCTTAAGCCAAACCGTCCACTGCCTATTGTTTAATTATCGTTACACTCGGTGCATCCCACCCTCTGCCCAGGGAACTTCCAAACTCATCATCCACTCTCCTTTCCCATTCCTCTCTGAACCCTCCCCAAAAAACTCTCTTCATTAGAAGTACATACACACACGCACACACATACACACAAGTCTAATCCCTTCTCACTAGTGTGTGGTCTGCATTAGCAATGACATAAACAGGCGTACACACTAAGGGTCAGCAGAATACTAATAACAAATTTGATTGATGGACATGTCAAGAGAAGAGAAAGGAGGGCAAAAGTAACGGCAGGCCCTTAAACCATTAGGTATCGGTATAATGGTGTTTCACCACCCACGTTTGTTTATATTTGTGTCCACAGGAAAAGTGAAACTTCTTAGCGTTTTGCCTTCAGTAGTTAAAAATGATATTGGTTTGTTTCTCTCTTCCTATGCGTTATTAGAAGTGTCTTTAAAAAGGTAAAATGCACAAGCTTTGCATAGCGTCCTATCCTGCTTTAGAGATTTAAAAATGCACACTAAACGAACATTAGTACAATTTTGTGATATGATATTTATGACATTTAACTGAGAAAAAAATCTCTGAAACCACAGAAATTACATTTCTGCTAATACTTCTTTTTGCAGGTCATTTTCTTTTTCAGAATTGGCATTAAACTGAATTAAAGAAATGTTAGTCACACACATTCCGTATCTGCTTAATACAATTCAGAGTTGCAAGGGCTTAAGGGCAAAAGCATAGGGCATAAGGTGGGAACCAGCCCTGGATAGGGCAACTGTCCTCGAAAAGGAATGCACACTCTCACATACAGGGACACTTCAGCGACACTAATTGACCTAACTAACTAACACTCTTTTTAGAATATGGGAGGAAATTCATTCAGAGAACACAACATGAAAACTCCACATAAGTAGAGTCCGATTCAATCCTCAACATCTGGAGCCATGTTAATTACTCCGCCTCTGTGCCACCCAGCAGTAATTTTGAGATTAGCAGTACATTTATTAATCAAATTAATTGAAATCTAAAATAGTGAAAAATGCGAAACAAAAACAGGATTATTTTGACAATTCAACAGCCCTTACCTCAGATTGCTTTATCTGTAAGGCCAGACTTTTTTTATTGCTTGTTTCGCGGATCCGCCGATGATCATATTTGAAGAATACAAAAATCCGCCGCAGTACTAATGGTTGAAATAAAAAAAAATATATATATTATTTATTTTTTAGCTTTTTCCGCGTTCCGGTAGAGAGCCAACGGTATTGTTCTGTACATTTTTTTTCCACTTTCATTTAATTGTAGATTAAATACATTTTATTTTTTTATAAAAATTTGTTTTTACTTCTTCCTTCCTTGTATTGATTCCACATAGTCCTCGAGAAATTGAAAAGTGCTGAAAAATAAGTATTTTTATTATTTTTTTTCCTCCCTCCTCAGTAGATTCTTAAGTAGGGACATCCGAGGAACAAGCAATTAAAAAAAGTCTGGCCTAAGGCTATTTGTACCTGGGTGAAAATAGGAAGGGTTTGATGTATACATTATTGACTCATCCAGTCATATTAGTAAAGGTGTCGTGGTTTGGTGGACCGACCTATTATAATAATCTATCATTGAAGTATGAGTGGATTAGTGTCCCTGATGTCTTGGCTCTCATAATAGAGTTATGCGCATGCCTAGTAGCCAGAATAACCTGAAAAATCATGAATCATTCTGTGTTATTTAAAACCAAAGTGCAGATAAATTGTACATTATTTGTCAGATAAGATCAGTGATTCTAATTATCTATTTGAACTGTTTATGTCTCTTTCAGTTTCGGATATAAAGGTCTCTCCCCTTACAAAGAGATAGAAGTCTGGTCTTGAATGGGTGGAAACAACTGCAGGGCAGAGAACAGACTTATCTTATAATGACTCTTTAAATTTAACCTTCATAACCAGTCCATCTTTAGCTATAGTGAACATGTCTGCTTTTCAGAATTAGCTCATCTTCAGATACTAGTTATCATGCACTAGCTACTGCTAATATCATAATCCGCCCATCTGTAGCTAGTGTGCTAATGAACATGGCTACTGCTAATAATATCATAATCCGTCCATCTTTAGCTAGTGTGCTAATGAACATGGCTACTGCTAATAATATCATAATCCGCCCATCTGTAGCTAGTGTGCTAATGAACATGGCTACTGCTAAAAATATCATAATCCGCCCATCTGTAGCTAGTGTGCTAATGAACATGGCTACTGCTAATAAAATCATAATATATCCATCTTTAGCTAGTGTGCTAATGAACATGGCTACTAATAATAATATCATAATTTATCCATCTTTAGCTAGTGTGCTAGTGAACATGGTTACTGATAATAATATCAAAACCTGTGCAACTTTAGCTAGTTTGCTAGTGAACATGGCTCCTGCTTTTATTTAAATAATTTATTATATTTATTTATGTAGTACCTTTCCCAATCTCACAGTCACTTTACAGAAGTGCAGTAAATAATAGTAAAGCAACAACAAAACACACATACATTTATTTCAACTAATAGTTTGCAAGTGAAGCTTTTGTTACATAACTGGTTAGCCTTAGCAAGCTTGCCAGTGAACCTGCTAAATATATGCTGCTGTTGAGATGACACCCGCTGTAACTATGCTAAGTATGCTAGAACTCTTGTGTTTCTAACTTAGCGAGTGTAAAGGATAACACGTGCTTGAAGCCAAGCACCATATCTTTTTTATTTTCTTTACTTTTGCTATTCTTGTTAATAGCATTTCTGTTTGACCCATACTATTTTCACCCTGGTGAGCAGTTTACACAGATACTAGAGAAAACTAGCGAAAAGCCATACATATGAAATGTTTTATAGTGTGAATCTTTTTCACAAAATATAAATAAAAGGCATTATTCAGAATAAAAAACCGGCAATGTACAAATAGTACAAGCTTGCATTGATCATTATAGCCTAATAGTTTCTTTTGTTAGGAAACCTTCGCAACACTGGGTAACTTTGGCCAGTGATAAAGGACCTCTCTCTTTAAGTTCATTAGCAATGGACTGGGCTTCTATACAACGTTTGGGCAAAACTCGCCTGCTGTCTTCCAAAAAAAATAACTTTGGCTTTACATAAATGTAGGTACTCTTATACAGAGCAATAATGTCTAGAAAAAGACATTATATCAATAGACAGCTTTAAGGTAACTTCAGGCCTACCCCCTCTCAGTCATGCTCCCATAATGAAGCACATAGTAATCATGGACGTACATGAGCACAGCAATGGGCTGACCAATAATCAGAGAGATCCACACGGCTGCATTGCCATAGTTTCCTCTTAAAAAGCGGCCCACGAACAAGGCCAGGGGGATCTAAAACCAAAGAATGATTTAAAGCTTACACATAAACCAGAAGTCTCATGATTAATATGCGAAAAATAATTAAGGGAATTACTGCAAACCTGAGCCATCATTCCCATGAACGCCCACAGCCGGAACATCTTCAGTGGAACACTGACCAGGTACTGGAAGAGATTATATACGTTAAGGATCAGACATCAGATATCAACATGTCAACGGTTTGTAGGCTACACTTACAACCAAAAACAAAAGGCTAACAAAAAAATACTAATCAAAGAATCCTCTCAGTTTTGACTCTAGATCTTAAACACAATGTAATGGGACCAGCCGCTTATTCAGACCAAATCCTAAAGTACTGAAACAAATCCTATTATATACGTATAATGTTATTCGCTTATTTGGACCAAAATTCCGC
>JAUZSU010128381.1:0-17093 GCA_034780255.1 Parotocinclus maculicauda | reverse complement strand
TAAAAGTATATTAAATTATAGCAAAATTAGGTAAATAATTTAAATCAATAACAAATTAATAATAAAATTTAAATTAGCAATAAAATAAATAAACTAAACTATAAAACAAAATAGATTAAAAAATGAGTCCTCAGTGGGAGGTCCTTGGAGTCACATCGTCTCCTAATGTCCATGGAGGGAGTTACTGCACTCTGGTGGGACTGGTTTCTGTTGATGGAGACCAGTAGAGTGATGCTGGGCTGGAAGAACATCTAAGTGTGTGGTGCTGGAACTGGTCTCCACTAGATTTAGTGGGATTGATGTCTCAGAGCTGATGTACAGCTGAACATCAGCTCTGAGACATCAATCCCACTAAATCTAGTGGAGGCCTGCTTTATTGCTTAGCATCAGAGCCTGACCTCAGCCTGACTTCAACAGTGTTTTGTGGCTATTTTTGAAGTAAATAACCATGACATGTTTTTAAATCTAGTGATGAGTCTTGCAAGAGCAGAGTTAGTTGTTATGGCTGCAAATGGTAAGACCAGTTGGTCTGAGGAATCTTCAGTAAGTCCTTCCTGTCAGACAGTTGTTGCTAGGGTCATTCCATCACATTGTGATTAATGCCACTACTGTTTTTCTTGGTTAATAAATATAACACTAATATCTACTTTTAATATAATTAAAAAATGTATTGTAATATTATTATTTGACATGTTTTCTCACTGATTTTCTTGGTCATGGTTGCAGGGGCTTAAAGGTGCATGTGCCCAACAAACACAGGGTCAAGGTATGAGCTGGATGGGATGCCAGTCTGGTGCAGAGCAAAGTAGAGGTTCTTGTTGCAGTGCCAGGGAATAATCGCCTGATTGGCCTCAACTTCCTCAGCAACCGTCAATCATGCCTGACTCATCATGGAAGGCACTGTTGGGACAACCCAGGTGGGTTAGTGTATTAGATTCTATAATATATTGAACTATTCTATAAATCTCATAATTAATTAAATTCAAACTTTGTGGCATATCAGTAGCGTAGCACATCGTGATAATACTAAATTCTCTCACATTGTGCTTTCACAGTAGTTACCAATCCAATATTTGCATTTTCTACAGGTGTATTTTCCTAAGTGGTTCCATATAATCTGTGTTACTAAGCCACAGCAGCTCTTAAAATTCATATGTTTGATTAACCTTTACAAAACTGGTCACACATTGAGTTACTTCAAAAATAATAAGAAATAATGAAAAGTCATCAAGTCAGTTCGTTCTTGGATAAATTTGTATATAGATTATGTATAGATTTGTATAGATTTTAATTTTATCAAGTATAACTTATAAGTCATGTGAATAAAGTACATATCAAAAGAAACAAAAAATCACATCTTAACTGTGTACATAGAAAAATACTGCAAATGCCCAACATCAATATTTATTCATTGTCAATGAATTTCCACCATTCTTAGATGTAGCAATGCAAAGGGCTTTAACACACTGGCCAGTGAAGTAATGCAGCCCTTTCACTGGAGCAGAGAGCAGAAGAGTGCTTGACCTTGTCCTGCCTGCTGTGGGTCTGCGGGATCTGGGCCTGGGACAGGAACTCCCAGCACAGACACTGTGTCTGCAGGCTCACAGCTCACTTCACAGTGGAACACTTTGTTCACTGCCACCAAGGAAAACTTAAGACAACAAAAACACACACATTCGGGAAAAATGAACATTTGAGATGGGCCCCCTAAACTGTTTCTTCCCCTGACTCTTTTAAATCTTAAGTCTGGATTTTGGATGGTAAATAATATCCCAGTCCTCTCAGAAGGGGTAACATTAACATGGCTCTTAGTGAAATGTTGCTCCAGATAACTGGAAAGCAGGCAGCAATAATTCATAAATCATGGCTAAATAACTCTGTGTGCATTTTTATACATGGTCACGTAGTCTTCAGGGTTCCTTGAAGGCACTGTGTCAAAGAAAAAATTTGTTGCAAACATTACGGTTGGTATTCAGCTATGTTTTATAAAGACTGATAATTGCTATATAAACAAAATGACACAATATATTCGCATGAAATGTGTGTTATTGGAGTGTTCTTGTGTACTTGTTTTAACCTGAAAATAACAACAAATGTGCTTGAGTGCAGGGACGTGCCAAGACAGCTATAGCTACCTAAAAAAAGGAATTAAACAGATATGAAAAGTACACTTTCCACACCCAGCCTTTTAGAAATAACTAAAGGAAAGACAGAACAAGAAACAATAAGAGAGATTTTATTTCCCCAGGTTACATTTATTCATCTCCACCCAGTTGTTAGGGTGGGTCATGGCACCTTTGACTTTAATACACATATTTCTCGTGCCCTCTGATCAATCCCTCAAATCCTCAAACAATCACAGTCAAACACAAACACTACTGAACATCCAAAATGCCAATCTTTGGACACATTTTCATCAAATGCATTTTCCAAGCTATGTGTAAATGGAAGATTTTTGCTGCATTCCACATTGAGTCATGGGCCAGAGCAAGTCTGAAGTAGAGTAGGTTACCTGCATCCAGCGTGTCGCCACGTGCCCTGCTGCACCTGATCATCTAGTGCTGCATTCCTCACATGTACACCACAAAGAAAAAGACAGAATGAAGGAGCATGGGCAGGTTGGAGCACAGCCCACCCAGACACTCATACACTTGTTCTAAGGGCTGCAGGTGTAGCTGGGATAGTTTGTGGGAGTAAATGAGGGAAAAAAGTTGTGTGTCAGCATTAGAGCTGCTACAGAAAGCATGAGCTACTGTCTCTGACTTGCTATTGCTAGTTATAGGTACACAGGGCTTAAACTCAATTGCTGTTTTATCTGGTAGACCCACAGTGTATGTACAGAATTGCTGACTGTGCAATGGTGCTATGTTTCTATGCACATTTACCAGCTGCCTGTGTTCTGTTTTTCAGTAGAAAATGGGAACATTTTGGACAGACAAAGACTATATGTTTTTTTATGATCAAACATTGTTAGAACAGCATGGATATACAGTTTTAAAATGTAGGTCTACTACCCACACTTTTTTTACCCCAAAGCCACACTGTTATAACAAGTGCAGAATGTGGTTTAGCATTGTCTTGCTGAAATAAACAGGGACGTCCCTAAAAAATACATTAATTGGATGGCAGCATATGTTATTCCAAAACCTGTATGTACCTTTCAGCATTAATACTGCCTTTACAGATGAGTTACCCATGCCATGGGCACTAACACACCCCCATACCATCAGAGATGCTAACTTTTGAACTTTGTGCTGATAACAATCCGGACAGTCCTTTTCCTCTTTGGCCCAGAGAACACGATGTCCATATTTTAAATGTGGACTCGTCAGACCACAGGACACTTTTTGTGTTCACTGACAATGTTTTCCTGTAGTGTTCCTGAGCCCATGTGGTGATATCCATTACAGAATGATGTTAGTTTTTAATGCAGTGCCACCTGAGGGAGCAAAGATCACAGACATTCAATTTTGGTTTTTGGACTTACTGCTTACTTGCAGAGATTTCTCCACATTATCTGAATATTTTGATGATATCATGAACTATAGATGATGAAATACCTAAATTCCTTACAATTGCAAGATGAGGACTGTTGGACTTTTGTCTCATGCAGTTGTTCACAAAGTGGTCACCTCATCCTTGCTTGTAAATCACTAAGCCTTTCGGGGATGCTAACTTTATACCCAATCATGACACCGACCTGTGAAATATTCCAAACAGGTGTTTTTTGAGCATTCCTCAACTTTTCCATTTTTTTGTTGCCCCTGTCCCAACTTCTTTGGAACATGTTGCAGGCATCAAATTCAAAACTAGTAAATATTTGCAAAAAACAATAAAGTTTATCAATTTGAACATTAAATCTTTGTAGTCTTTGTAGTGTATTCAATTAAATATGGGTTGAAAAGGATTTGCAAATCATCGGTTTCAGTTTTTATTTATGTTTTACACAATGTCCCAACTTCATTGGAATTGGGCTTGTATAATTACAGACTGTAGTCCATCTGTTTCTCTCCTTACTTTAATAGTTACCTTTACTCTTTTCTATAATGGCCAGGACCCCCACAGGACTGTTCTCTTATTATCCTTTGTATTAAAGACATTCACTTTCTTAATCCACCTTGTAAAGTCAGAGACAGCAGCTCATCTGTTGCTGTGCAGGTTGTGTTAGTCATCCTCTAATCCTTCATCAGTGCTTACAGGATGCTACCTACAGGGCACTGGTGTCTGGTAAACTATTTTCAGCCCAGCAGTGACACTGATGTGTTTAAAATTTCTGCAGCACTGCTGTGTCTGATCCACTCATACCAGCGCAATACACACTTACACACCACCACCATATCAGTGCTGATAATGCTCCACCTGTTCTGTGGTGTTCCTGTAGGGGTCCTGACCATTGATCGATGTGAAAGGGGGCTAACAAAGTTTGCTGAGCAACAGGTGGACTTCACTCTTTAACTGTAGAACTACAAAGTGTGTGTACAACCCCAATTCCAATTTAGTTTGAATGGTGTGTTAAACACATGATTTGTAAATTATTTTTAACCTATTTTGAATATACTACACCTTTTAACCTTCTATTGAATATACTACAAAGACAAGATAGTTAATGTTCAAACTGATAAACCTTTAAAATAAAAAAAGTTTTTTGCAAATATTCACTCATTTTGAATTTGATGCTTGTAACACGTTTCAAAATAGCTGGGACAGGGGCATGTTTACCACTGAGTTACATCACCTTTCCTTTTAACGACACTCAGTGAGTGTTTGGGAACTGAGGACACTAATTGTTGAAACTTTGTACTTTGAACCATTCGGACAGTCCTTTTACTGTTTGGCTCAGAGAACACGACATCCGTAATTTCCTAAAACAATTTGAAATGTTGACTCGTCAAACCAAAAGAACACTTTTCCACTTTGTGTCAGTCCATCTCAGATCGGACCCAGCGAATCCGGTGGCGTTTCTGGCTGTTGTTGATATGTGGCTTTTGCTTTGCATGGTAGAGTTTTAACTTGCACTTGTAAATGGCGTGATGAACTGTGTTCACTGACAATGGCTTTCTGAATTGTTCCTGAGCCCATGTGGTAATATCCGTTACAGAATGATGTCAGTTTTTAATGCAGTGCTGCCTGAGGGTCTCGAAGGCCATGGCATTCAGTGTTGGTTTTCGGGCCTTGTTGCTTACTTGCAGAGATTTCTTTAGATTCTCTTAATCTTTAATGATATTATGGACTGTAGATGAAAAAATCCCTAAATTCCTTGCATTTGCATGATGAGAAACGTTGTTCTTAAACTGTTGGACTTTTTGCTCATGCAGTTGTTCATAACCAGAGTACCCAAAATAAAACCCCACAGACACAGTGATGACATGAAGACTCCACACAAAAAGGACTCAGGCTGCTTCACCCTCGGATTGAACCCAGGCCATTCTTGCTGGGAGGCAGTAGTGCTACCCACCAAGCCACTGTGCCACCCTCTTGTCTTTGTAGTTTATACACATGGGTTGTGAATATGAGTTGAAAAGGATTTGCAAATCATCGTATTCTGTTTTCATTTATGTTTTACACAGCGTCCCAACTTCATTGGAACTGGGCTTGTATATGGTAAGCAGAGATTATAAAATAGACAATAAATAAAGAAACAAGAGGGTAGTTTTAATGAAATCTGTGTTATATTTATACGTTTGTTGTTTATACGTTATATGTTTATGTTAATAACCAGCTATGTTGGTTATTTAAAGGTCAAGTACAAGCCTATAATGATAAAGCTAAAATGTTACTCAGTGGGTGTCTATTGTTATGGGCAATTCTCATCAGAAATAAGCTGTTTTGTCTATTTTGGGATATCCTGTAAAATTCTGACATGGATGTCACACTAAGGCCAGTTGTCTGTGTAGTCTTTTACAGCTTTACAAAGTGATATATCGTTACATAACTTTTACTTCTGTATATGAAGTGACATCGGTGTAACAATTTTCTGAAAAGTAACTTAGTTACCCCTGTCTGTTTTTGTTCATCACTAACAATTCCTAAAATATTGCCATGTTTCATTCTTAACAGCCCTGAGAAAAGAATTCTGCGAAAGAAGAGTTAAAACCAAAATGGATCTTACATCATTGACTTGGGACAATAGTTACCAATAACACAGCCTGAAGGCTAAAAGCATGGGGGATTATAGGTGAGGTTTAGACCTGTGTGAGTGTGTGTGTGTGTTCGTGTGTGTGTGTGTGTGTGTGTGTGTGTGTGTGTGTGTGTTTGTGTATGTGTGTTTCTGAGTGAGGAAGTGAGTGAGGGAGAGAGAAGGGAGAGAAAGGGAGAGAGAGAGAGAGAGAGAGAGAGAGAGAGAGAGAGAGAGAGAGAAGGGGGAAAGCACTTGTCATGGCAGGTGCACAGAGTAACCCTAAAGTCTTTCTTGTTGTGGAATTATTTAACTGGAATCTGTACCTGTTAGACGTGACTGGGACAAGTTAGAACTGCCCCCAGTAGAAAACTCATCTATTGTTACATCCTCTGTGCTTTACACACTTCCTCTATCATTCACTAACTCATACACACTAAGTATAAACATTCAGCAACTGAGTTGATTGTCTCTTACCAGTATAAATTTGAAACTCATATGTATGTATGTATATATAAAATAAGGTTGCTTAAAGCCACTTAGAGAACTTTTAGGTCACAGTCATAGTGTTAATTCAGTGTTGATAGACCTATCTGGAAATTAAAGAATGCATACAGTAAATATTATAAATATTGCTCATATACTGTAAACAGCTGGTATTTAAAAATAAAGCTATATTTTTAAAAAGCACTTTGATTTGAAAAACCAACAGAGCCAAATGATTTGCGTATATTTACTGAGGTTAATATTAGGATTAGGTGTAGCAGTAATTAACCACATTATGTCAATGGAAAGTCCTCACAATCGTAAATTGAGAAATGTGTTTGTATGTCAGTGGGTCATGTTTATATATCATCGTGGGAACCAAATATCTTAGGAAGGATAGAAAGAGCTGACAGTTTTTAGGTTGTGAGGACATTTACCTTTCTTCTGGCCCCCACAATACTTTTTTATCAAAAGATTTGCTTTAGATTACTGAGGTTACAGTTAGGATAAGGTGTAAAATTAGCTACAGTAAAATTTTGTCAATGGAAAGTCCCCACAGAGTGTGTGTGTGTGTGTGTGTGTGTGTGTGTGTGTGTGTGTGTGTGTGTGTGTGTGTGTGTGTGAACCCTCCAATCTCATAGGTATGTGACTGTGCGTGTCTGGTCCTGTATTGGCAGACCCCTGTAATCACTCTCTGCTGAAAATCTCTTGTGTGTGAAGGCCAATCAAAGCCATCAAAAGAAAACTTGAATGCAGCACAGCACTTTAGGGCTCTTCATCCATGCCATTCTAGGCTCACTGATGAGGATGTTTCCAAATTATGCTTTTCAACTAAAATCAAGTCCCACAATGCATTTGTTTGGCTACAATACATATTGTACAGTACAGTAGTATCCCCTACCCATGCCTGCAATGGACTGATACCCCATCCAAAACACACTTACACCTGACTGCTGTGTATTTTGGGGATACATGCTAGAGCCCCACAACAGGCAGATAAAAGTAAAATAAACACATGAAAAAGTTGCATAATAATTAAGTTGATTTAAACATAAACAGTAGATTAAGCGAGTATACAAATGAATGAATGAATAAAGGTTATAGGTTACAAAGTTACAGTTCTGACTGACTGCAAGTCTATTATACAACCCCAAATCAAAAAACATTGGGACGGTATGAAAAATGACAATGTAAAAACACTGTTCCTGCACTGTTCCTTGCATTTCATTTTACTTTTATTCAATTGCAAAAAGTATGAACTTGAGATTTTTCATGTTTTGTCTGGTCAACTTCATTTCATTTGTTAAGAAACATTTATTCATGCATTTCAAGCCTGCAACAGATTCAAAATAATGATGTGATTTCAAGTGCTGTCAGCAGGTGATTATAATTATGATTTGGTAGAAAATCAGTATCCACAAAAGGCTTAGTTTCTGAGAAGCAAAGGATTTCAGTGCATAAAGTATGCAAGCCTAAACTAAAGATCTGTGATCTCTTATTCTTCAGACTGCGCTGCATCAAGAACCATCATTAATCAATAGCTGATATTTGGAAATACACATCGGAAATTTGTTTTGTGGTCAGATAAATCAGTATTCCAGGTCTTTTCTGGAAGAAATGCAGGCTGTGTGCTCTATAACAAAATAAATAATTAAAAAAAATAATTAGGACTGAAATATGTAAATCCCTACCAGTCTTTCTGTAAGGAACATTGTTTTTAAACATTTAAATAATATTCTCACATATTTGACCACTGAAGATCCTCTGCCCATCTTTGCTCCTTAAAGACTCATGATTACGATCACCTGTTAACATCACTTGTTTGAAATCACATAATTATTTTGGTGGGTTTTTTTTACCTCATTACCAGCCATAACATTTCCCTGCCTGACTTTTTTTTGGAACGTGTTGCAGGATTGGATGTTTATTAAGTTGACCAGTCAAAATATGAACTATCTCAGGTTCATGTTGTCTGCAATGAAGTAAATGTAAGGCACACTACAATATAAAAGGAATTTTGATTGGTGTTATTTTTATTCAAATGCAAGCCTAAATATTATGTGAGTGTCAGCAGTAGCTGGATGAATTGCAGGGTTACTCAACTGAATTAAACTATGCAGTTTCACATGGACCTGTCTAAACCTGTGATATTTCCATAGATTGCACTGCAGAGATACTGGACCCATATTCTGACAGATTATAACTTGCATAGATAAGGAAGAGCACAGGTAGAACCTGTGCAAATGGGTGACAAGGAATGGTATCATAACCTGATATTATATCCTGGGTAACATATTTCACATTTTACTTCATGTAATTGCATTTGTAATTGCTTCAAGTTTGCGTCTACTAATATCAAGTTTAATCTGAGTCCATAGATATTCCCAGGCTTTATAATCAACATACACAATCCAATTCATAATACACTGCTCACAAAAATTAGGGGATATTTCAAAATTAAATATCAACCAATGAAATATGCAGTGTAAATTCATTAACCGGAAGCACAGGGAGCCATGCATGTCAAACCCTCTGTTTCCACAGCCATGCTGCTTCCTTTTTGCACAGTAAAGGGTTCAAATCCCACCTCTGTCAAGCTGCCACAGTTGGGTCCTTAAGCAAGGCCCTTGCCCACCATTGCTTGAATTGTGAGACAGTATGAGTTGTAAGTCACTTTGGATAAGGGCGTCTGCTAAATGCTGTAAATGTAACTTGTACTGCAGAGCTTGACAAATGTTTGCAAAAGTAATCCCTTGCCCATGTGGTTATATCTGCTGTTGCTGAATGGTGCCGTCTGAGGGATCAGAGATAACAGGTCTTCAGTTTAGTCTTGTGCTCCTCACACACTAAAATTCCTGCAGATTGCTTGAAATTCTTCATGATTTTATGTACTGAAGAGGCAGAAATATGCAAAACTTTCAATAGTTTTTTCACACATTTGTTGACAAACTGAAGATCCTCTGCACATATTTGTTCCTCAAATACTTGCCTGAATGCTGCTTTTGTACCAAATCATAATTACATTTACCTCTTGACATCACCTGATTGAATTAATTTAGTTATTTTTACATTATTCCCTCCATAAATTGCAACTGCTTTTTGGAAAATCTCAGGTTCATACTGTCTGCAATGAAATAACAGACAAAGTTAATGTGAGGCACACTACATTATTTTTCATTTGCATTTTCCATACTGTCCCAACTTTTTAATGTGGGGCTATACATTACCCAATGAAGCACTAGGACAAGAGAAAGCCAAATTGCAAATGGGATTGGATTAGCTATAGTCAATTGGTAAAGGAAAAGTACGGTATTAAGTTAATGATTTCAAACGTTAGGTGTTTAATTTATTAAGCATAGAATGGAGGAGTGGCTTGTATAGCTGTTGTGCTCCCATAGGAAGTGTGATTCTGTTCTACTTAATAAAGACATATTCCTGTGTGAACCAAGCATACAGTTATTCAGTTCTACCAGCAGTGGCAAAAATCCCAGCCTACTACAGACTGAAAATGCGGCTGAAAGATGAAATTACTAGATATGTTTCAGTCATAAGTGACCAATTTTCTGTCTGATTTTATAGGTTAGGAGCAGCATTTCACAATTGATCTAATATTTAACTGGCAGCCAATAAGATTATACGTAATACAATGGACGTTGTAGTAGTCCAACGTAGATTTAGAGAATAAAATGACAGTATAATTCTTAGCAACTAGTCTAGTAATGATATCAAAAAAAGGCCCTTTAGGCTCTGTAATCCCAATTGAGCATTTTACTGTACTCATACTGCCTTCATAGTCACCAGGTCTCAGTCCAATAGATCACCTTTGGGATGTAGTGGAATGAGGAGCTTTACATTGTTGGTATGAAACTGACAAATCTACAGGAACTTTGTCGTGCTATTTTGTCAATATGGACCATCACCTTGTTGAATCTATGCCACAAATAATTAAAGCCGTTTTGAAAAAGGGGCAAAAGGGGCTTAATAAGGTAACTGGTAAGCGTATAGAGCTATGTGTTGCCAGTATAATTGAAAACTAATGTCATGACCTCAAATAACAGTATCCAGTGTCAGAAGTTATAATAACAAGCGCAGTGACTCTAAAAGTGAGTCTTGTGGAGCATATAATTTACAAGCTGAGACTAAACCGAATTCAGGACGTATTATACAGGTATAACAAATACATTTGCAGCGCAGTTTATAAATATAATACACTGCATTACTTAATCTGACTTTTTGATTATATTTTAGAATTCACATAAGTCTTTTTAACTTACTGTACATACCGTAGATGTTAGTAAGCCAAACAAAAGAACATTCTGGATAAATGCTTCAAGAGAACCAACTTGATGGCACATATTATATTAAAATATATTACTATGATTCTATACTGAAAAATGGAGTAAATGTGTTTTTATTTTTAAAAATAAAAGACTAAATATATCTACACACTCTAAACAATTGCAGAGTCAATTGGTTGTGTAAGGTGTTTCTGTAGTGTGTTTAGTATTAAAGCAGATAGGCTAAACCAACATGCTTATCTATCGGCATCAGAACATCACCTGAAGGTATCTCCCTGAACACACTGCTTCGAGGCAAAGAAAATATGTGCTTTTGTTTTTCCAAAATCACTGAAATCCCTCACCCCTAAAGAGAAAAGTTCATCAGAAAGATCTTCCTTCCTCTCAGATTTCTTGATCATGAATATCAGCTGGTCATTGTCAACACCAGAATCATTTTTATCAGTGCATTTTTTGTTTTTACCATTAATTATTATATTAACCCCTAGATGTTTATTATTGACTTCATATGTATTACCATCTACTTTGGTACCATGTGTGTGAAAGCCAATAGGTAAAAAAAAGTTATTGGTTTTGTATTGGAAAAGTGAAAGAATGTAATCTGGTATTTTTTTTTTCTCTGCGAAATCTGATAGAAGGGTCTTTTGATGGGACAAGAATTTACACGTCTAAATTTCAATAGGTGGTATCATGATATGTGGCATGTGGCATATATGTTAAAATGCTGTAGTAGCTCTTTTAGGTCATCTCTGTTGACCAAGACAAGTCACAACCAAGTCTTTATAAGACGACCTAAAACTAGACAACAAACAATGACCAACAGCACCAATCTGCTTCACTAAACAAACCACAACATCACTAAACAAACCACAGCCAGAATGAATGCACATAAGAGTGCTTTTGTGAAACAAAAATTGTTGTATATATAAAACGGGATAAGTAGTATTTATCCAAAGACGCAAACCACAAGACAAACAGTCATAACTAATGATCATAATAATGAACACATGAAACCCTCCATTTAGGTGCAGCCATGATAAAAAAAATCCCTGAGTACAAACTAGGTGGTTCTTCACACCGTTGTGTTAGCTCTCTCTTCTAATGACAGAGAAAGAGAGGCTTAAGTTACACTCACAAATACACAACGCAAAACATACCACCGCCCATCAGCCTACGACAAGTCTTTGCATTCCACAGTTCCAAGCAGCAAAAACCCAAGCACTGTCGACCACAAGTTAAAACACGCTGTTTCCAGTCATATCTTTCTCTGTGCAACTTGGTAAGGTATCGTCAGCTTCATGGCTCCAGTAGGCACTGTCAGGTTTAGTGGATTCAGCTGACTAAAAATGTTTTCCTGTGTCATCACAAACTAGGATATGATGTGGCATGCACCTGCTATTAGTAGCCGTTCTAAGCTGGCCAATGATAGTATTTATGTTTTATGAAATACATAAGTGGAAAAGAGAACAGGAGAGTGAAATTCTGTGCCAACCCGACAAATTACTTTCATTTTCTAATTTGCTTACATAGTGTTTGCATATGTGTTTGATTTAGAGCTATTTTATTATTTTAGACTTTTTTCATTCATTATTTTGATAATCTTCTATTTAAAACTTTTTCACAATAATTATAAGCTTATTAAAAATACCCTTTTAGCTGTTTATTATAGCTGAATTACTTATATCTGGGAAGTACACAGGTACAGGTGAACCATAACACCTGTCCAAAGCTCACAAACCACCTGATTCCATTAGTTACAGAAACAGCCAATTCACAGTATGTGCTCAGACAAGAATTGTGAACGAGGAGAGGCAGAGAGAGGATGAAAGAGTGAGAAGGGAGGGTAAGACTCTGTGTAGTTATCTTACACCAGAATGTAATGATCTATAAACATTCCTCAACTTCTAGAGAGAATTTTTGTCGCAGCCTCATGTATCTTAACCCTATGATTCTCAGTGTGTACATGGTTTCTCATTCATTTCCCATTTCAGAACCGTAAGTTGTTAATTTTGTTTAATACGCAGTGGGTGAGAGTGTGTTTGTATCTTCACATGTATGTGCATGCATGCTTAGGGCTTGGCAAATGTGTTTGCATTCATGTACAATTGGATGAGTCAGTACTGAACATAAGTAAGATCTTGTGTCTTGTTGCCACCACCTGGAGCAGCAATGAGGTACAGCTATGAAATACCAAATAGTTAGTGTACTTAAGTACTTGATTTAATACTTGCACTCATTACATTTCTAAGGAAAAATCTGTACTTTTTACTTATTACATTTTCAAAACAGGGTTGTTACTTTAGCTTCATTGAGTCTATTTCTTTAACTTGTTTTATCGATCTATTTTTCTTTATTTATTTAGTCACTTCTAGTCAAGCATCTAATGAAATGTCAATTAGAATTCTAGGTTTATACTTGATGCACAAATTATGGTTTCACAGCAACCGATTCACGATTTTGAAGAATTGCTTACACATTTACAGGCATTTATAAGGTACATCTACAACCCCAATTCCAATGAAGTTGGGACATTGTGTAAAACATAGAAAAACAAAATACGCCAAGCTCTCATGCAGGTTTGACGAGTGTGGAGTCGTTCACAACAGAATGAAAGTATAAAACTTTTAAAATTTTCATAACACTATTTAATGCTCAGCATAATGCATTCTAGTCCCCAAAATAACTGTATACACTTCACACTGCTTTTATTCATCACACACTAGAGGTTTACACATGTCCCTGTGCCGGTGAAGTAAATTTCTGTGAAGAATATGAGGTATACTTAAAAAAAAACTATACAATATTTCTAAATATTATTTGCTTTTTTATGAATAGGCCTAGTGTAAATGGAAAGTGCAGTGAAAATGCTGTGCCGCTGTTTCAAAGATTTGATGATAACTACTGTTTGGGTTTATACTGCATAACTGAATGTTGCCATGTCTACTAATTAGAAATGTATCAGTATTTATTAAAAATACAAAGGGTTTGTATATATTGGTTCATTATTTTTGAAAATGCTTAAATTCTGTATATGTTTGATTTTTGCAGATCATGGAGCTTGCCTTCAATAAAAGTAAATTTAGTAGCATGTAATGTTATAATGTACTTCTACTTGAGTTAACGTTTACTATTACTTTAATTTTTAACAGATTCATAGTTCTTTAATTTAAGTAAAGACATTGTGTACTTCTTTCACTTCTGGCAAATAAAAGGGAAAATATTGCTAGTATACGTACAGTAATGCACAATTAGAGAAAAAAAACCTCACCCAGGTTGTACATGTATTACAGCTGTTCTCAACCACCAATATTTCTTAAAATATTGTAAAATCTTCACAAAATAATAAATGAAAACCTAAAACACACTCATTTATGAAAACTTTTACTATAGGAACATTAAATAGAAAAGTTTAAAGTTTCCCTACAAATCCATCTTTGCTCTCAAGTAGCACCCAAATGCCATGAAATGCAAAACACTTTTTTTACACACTGTCAGGATCAATTCAAAACACTGTGTCCAAAATCTGTTACAGTCATCAGGAAGCATGGATTTTAAAACGATTTCATATTTCAAACTCAATGCTGCTGCAGTCCAAGTAAACAAACACATGGAATATAAACATGAAGCACACATGGAATCCTGAATATTGCTCAACTAACCAAAACTATTTGATTTAGTTGCATATATTCCAAGCATATTCTGGTTTCATTTCAAGTAATACTAGTCAGTCTATACTTATAGGCTCATTTTTTAAAACTCTAATCTTCTCTTCCTCTTCTCTGTATTTGCTGTAGATGTATTATAATGTTGGCATATTCATGTTCCTAATTGCTGTGCTTTGCTTATTCATCAGGAGTCGTGGCCTAATCCAGAGGCAGTCTCTGAGTTTTTTAAAACACAGAAACTCTATCATTTCTGTTTTTACATGCAATAAAAGTAAGAATATATTTGCTCTGTTTGAAAAATTACAAATAGCAAACAACAATAGTACAAAGCTATAGCTTCAAATAAAGCAAATAAGTACTAATTTTACCTTTACGTAAAATCTTGGAGTAATTCACTGACTGATTCTGCTTCAGGATATTTTGAGGTGAAGCAACCAATAAAAACTGTTGTAAATAATAACTTCAGAAGGGTCAAAAGAATTATATAAATATATATATATATAATTTTTTTTTCTTATTTGTTTATAAATACTTACTTCAGAAGTAATCATTTACATATACTGCTTATACTACTTATAGGGGATATTTATAAATGCAAATAATATACAGTATATATATTTATATATTAATATTAATATATATCAGTAACCTGCATGGGCTGTGATTGTGGTAAATGCAGGACCTCAGCAGACCTTTGGGGAGGAAGTGTCAGGAAGTGTCAGACAGGAAGGACACTGCCCTGACTTTTCCTCTACATGATGCCATGGTTCTCTTTAAACATAGATATACTTTTAATTTTTACTTTTAACAGAGCATTGCATAAAGCTCTACGACTGTCTAGTTCCAAAGCCCTAATTTGAGCAAGAGTAGGAAGACAGTGGCATGGACAAACTTAAGAGAACAAATTATGAGGAAGAAACCTTGAGAGAACTGCGAGTCAAAACTTAAAAAAGACCATCATCCTTGGGTAGCCTAGATGATATACCTAATTAAATTAAGCTACTCTTTAATGCTTGCAACACGTTCCAAAGATCACACTCAATAAGCGTTTGGGAACTGAGGACACTAATTGTTAAAGCTTTGAGGTGTAATTCTTTCCCATCTTTTCTTAATTGTGCAACTTCAGTTGCTCAACAGTCCTGGGTCTACATTGTTGAATCTTGTGCTTCATAATGCACCACACATTTTCAACTGTTATTTAGCATTAATGGTGCAAGTTACCCATGCCATGGGCACTAACACACCGATATACCATCAGAGATCCTGGCTTTTGATAACAATCCGCATAGTACTTTTCTTTTTTGGGCTGGAGGACATGGCATCCATCATTTCCAAAAAACAATTTGATATGTGGACTGACTTTGCGTCAGTCCATCTCAGATCGGGTCCAGAGAATCCGTGTTTCTGGCTGTTGTTGCTATATGGTTTTCGCTTTGTATGGTAGAGTTTTAACTTACACTTGTAGATGAAGCAATGAACTGTGTTAACTGACAATGGTTTTCTGAAGTGTTTCTGATCCCATGTGGTAATATCCGTTATAAAATGATGTCAGTTTTGAATGCAGTGCAACCTGAAGGATCAAAGGTCACGGGCATTCAATGTTGGTTTTCATACCTGCCGCTTACTTGCAAAGATTTCACCATATTCGCTGAATTTTTTATGACATTATGGACTGTAGATGATGAAATCCATAAATTCCTTGCAGTTGCATAATGAGAAACGTTGTTCTTCTGTTGAACTTTTTGCTTACACAGTTGTTCACAAAGTGGTGAACCTCACCCCATCCTTGCTTGTGAGCAGATTAGCAGAGGTGGCATTTGAACCCTGGACCTTCTGGACGTATCATAATAAGTATTTGGTCCCCTACCAAACATTAGGAGTTCTGGCTTTTATAGACCAGTTAGACACTTCTAATCAACTCGTTACCTGCATTAACGACAGCTGTCTTTAATTGTCACTTGTATAAAAGACACTTGTCCACAGACTCAATTAATTAGTCAGACTTTAACCTCTCCAACATGGACAAGAGCAAAGAGCTTTCTAAGGATGTCAGGGACAAGATCATAGACCTGCACAAAGCTGGAATGGGCTACAAGACCATAAGTAAAACACTGGATGAGAAGGAGACAACTGTTGGTGCCATTTTAAGAAAATGGAAGAAATACAAAATGACTGTCAGTCGACCTTGATCTGGGGCTCCATGCAAAATAGTACCTTGTGGGGTATCCTTGATCATGATGAAGGTGAGAAATCAGCCTAAAATGTTATGATAGCAGGTAGTATTTTAATTAGGACCCAGTATGCAGGATAGGTGTACCCCACGACGTATAATAAAAATAGGGAAATAATGAGAAATAACCAAAAGGGGGAATAAGAGCGGAGCTTAAAGACTCCTAACAAAACAAAACCGAAAGTATAAAAGGGGCGCGCCGAAGTTGCATCCCAATTTGGAAGCAACACGCGAGTTTAGTCGCGAGAGGACGCCAAAGCGTCAGTCGGGGCAACGCTGTATAAAGCAGCTTGCAGGAC
>JAUZSU010128370.1:0-17094 GCA_034780255.1 Parotocinclus maculicauda | reverse complement strand
AGAATCGAATCGAATCGTGACCCTGAAATCAGAAATAAAATCGAATCGAGGATTTAGAGAATCGTGACACCCCTAATAAATAGAATGCCATATCAATGAAAAAGAGTTACCTTATAAATATCTGTTTTTTTTTACCATTTGTACATTTTTGTGTTTATGTTATAAGCGATCTTTCGAATTCAAATAATGCAACCGCATTAGACGACATAAGAAACAGAACCTCGCCCATCTTAACATTTACATTGACGCCATTTAGTAGACGCCCTTATTCAGCGTGACTTACAACTGATACATCTTACAATCCAAGCAGTTGTGGGTTAAGGGTCTTGCTCAAGAGCCCAGCTGTGACAGCTTGGCAGAGGTGGGATTTGAACCATGGACCTTAACCGCTAGGCTACCACAGCCATAACGTTGCACATTTTCACAGTTCTTGAGAGACAGTTATGTCAATTCACATACTTTTGCCTAACTGTTTAATGAAAGTGACCATAATGTGAGTTAGTTCAGTTTAACTGAATGTATGTTACGAAATAAGTCTAAAAATAGGAATAAGTCAAATAAAATATTTCTATTAATTTTAAATTATAGCTAATTACTTTTTTCGCACACAACAACTCAGTGCTCCTTTACCTGTGCATTGTTGTACCTGGTCATAAAGGTTAACAGTCCACAGTTTCACAACGGTTAAGCCAATACAAGATCGTGTTTTGGGTTAGACTGCAGGGCCATGACTGAGGCAAAGTAGCTAATCCACTAGTGATTGGGAAGCAGTTTGTGTTTTTTGCCCTCAGGGTATTGTGGCTCTCATGTTATTGTAAATCCTATTTTCTCTCTCTCTCTCTTTCTCGTCAAGCATTTTATTAATCTTTAACTCTGTACCCATGCTTCCATGCTGCGGTGATGGATTGGATTTTTATTACCATTGTAATGCAGTACATTTACATTTACAGCATTTAGCAGATGCCCTTATCCAGAGTGACTTACAACTGGTACAGTCTTACAATTCAAGCAATGGTGGGTTAAGGGTCTTGCTCAAGGACCCAACTGTGGCAGCTTGGCAGAGGTGGGAATAACCCAGGACCATCAGGGTTATTGAGGTCCAGAGTCCAGTACCTTAGCCGCTAGGCTACCGCAGTCCAGTAGGAACAACATGCGTCTTGAATAGTTTTATATGTACACACACACATGACAGGAGAGAGGCTTATGGCTGAATTCAGCATGTCTTTCTTTGGGAAAAAGGGGACCAGCGCTTCTGTATCAACTAACGTGGTCCCCCACAGCCCCCTAAATGAGGAGTGAGTTGACTTATTCTTGTGAATAAACAGTGACAATGCATATATGGATAGAAAGTAACTGGCCATGTAGCATAGACACCGGGCACTGCGCCTCCTTCAGATTGTCTTAGAACTGCCACTGACCCTACATTAGGCTGTTTTATTATGTGCCATGACACTGTGTTGTATTATTAATTAGGGAGACCCAGGTCGCCACACAATCCTTCTTTTGTTCAAACAGCAGGTAAATGTGTACTAACACCCCCCCCATTTGACATGCTTTATGTTAATTGATTAATTGATTGGGACTGTGGTAGCCTAGCGGTTAAGGCACTGGACTCTGGACCTGAAGGTCCTGGGTTCAAATTCGACCTCTGCAAAGCTGCCACAGTTGGGTCCTTAAGCAAGGCCCTTAACCCACCATTACTTGAATTGTAAGACTATATCAGTTGTAAGTCGCTCTGGATAAGGGCGTCTGCTAAATGCCGTAAATGTAAATTATTATGTTCAAGTGGCCTTAGTGTGTGAATCCATGTGCTCCATGATTGATTGACGCCCTGTGCCACCACCTGGGCACCGGCTCGCCAGTGACCCTGTCCAAAAGTAACTGATTAAAAAGTGACTCGATGAAGGAATGTCGAACCGTGCCGTGTTTGAGGAAATTTGTAAGGAATTGACGTGGCCGCGGTGTGAAAGGAAAATACAACGATCAGAAACCAAGGATGTCAACTAAAGATCTGGAAGTGGCTGAAAAACATGGTTATTAAATTGGTGCCCATTGCTGTTGTCTCCTTTTTGAATGTTTACCTTTAGATAAGTGGGTCATGTAAAGCATGTGCGTTAGTTTCAGAGCATAAACTGCTCAGGTGATTGTTAGATATCGGTCATATTAAAATGATGTGTGATCAGTCTAAACAAATTCAGATTTGGTCCACTTTTGCCTGTTGAACTTAGTGGAAACGTACAGCTTGTATTTTGTACAGCAACAAAGTCTTAAGCCATCATTAGATTGGGTGTTTTAGCAATGCTATAAGGGCAATAACTAACATATTATTGACAGCTTTATTCAAACATTTAAAACTTTGATTTGTCATGATATTCTATTTTCCACTCACTTTCATTTCAATCTTTGTCAGCTTTAGCATATCTAGCATATTTAGCATTCACCCTGTTCCCCTAAAGTGCTTTATTTGTTGCTTTCCTACCAGTAAGACCATTCCTGAACACAGTCTTGGTGTCTCTGAATTTGGTCCACTTTTGACCTTAGTGTTTCACCTGTTGAACTTGTCCTGTAGCTTTATTTTTAGTTTCAGCAGCTTGTGCTGATGGTGGTTTTTGTTTTGGTCTTGGAGCAGGTGTTGAAAGTGTGTTACGAGTAATGGTTATGTTGCACTTAGGTTTTCACAGTCCTGGTACGAGAGAGGGGCACAGTGCCAGGAAGTGTGTGAGGAAGGAAAAATTTGTCTGACTTTGTGGAAAAACCAAGGCACAGTTGTCCTTGCTGTAATGCATCAGTCCACTGGAATGCAGCGTTTGTGCTTATACCTTCGTTCTACCTCATTCCAGTGATGCTCTTAAGGATTAAGATCTGGGGACTGAAAACGCCAGGGAAAACAAGGCAACTCACTCTCGTTCTTAAGACCAATTAATGACAATGCAACTCTTGGGGCATGGTGCGTTATCATCCTGCAACAGTCCTTCTGCGATAACGGAATGAACTTGGTCACAATGCTTAGGTAAACCTTACTGCCCAAATATCCATCCACTGGTATCAGGGGGGCCAAGATGTGCCAACAAAACACACCCCCACACCAGTAATCCCTACACCATTACTCCTTCTCTGCCAACCTGAACTATTGACACCTGCCAATAAGGATTAATCAATCATGCCCCCATCAGCATGGTGCAACAGATACCTGGATTCCTCTGACTAGGCCTTATTTTTCCACTGCTCAGCGGTTCCATGTTTGCCCACCGGATTCTTGCCCTTGTGTTTGTATTCTGCATGTGTGGAGTTGGAACTAGACAAAAAGATAACATGGTCTCTAACTGAACACGTACAGCAAGGCAAGTGTTTAATAATCTAATCAATACGTGTAAACGGCTTAATAAATCGTGAGACTCACACCAGTGCAAGGCCACCAACATGCTATTATCATTTTAATGTTGTTCTAGAAATAGTCTACTTTGTAAATGAAATCTGTTTGTATTCTTTTACTGTCATTGTGCTGCTGATAGTCCACTAACTTAGTCCAAGTCCCTCATCACATTCATATTTAGGGTTTATTTATCGAAACCTGTTCTAAAGTCCCAAGAACAAGGTACCCGTTAAAAAATGTAATCCCTTAGTGCCTTCTAGCACATTTTGTGCCTCCGATACACAGCTATGACTGGTGCAAAAATACGTCTGTATGCCGACACTCAGGACTGGTAGGTTATATGATCATGTACGTTTTGATTTGATACACTCTGCTTGAGCTTTAGTGTTGGGTGTCTAAAAACTCTCAACATTTTCACTCCATTTTGAGAGAAAATGAAAAGGTTAAATGCAATATATGTGAATATCTGTGTATAAGAGTTTGTACCTCGAACTTGGCAAAACACCTAAGGCTGATATTGAGCTTCAGCAGTGTACCGGGTTCAACCATATGTGGTCTCCTAGCTGAAACGCTGCATTAACCAGGAGAGTTAACATGGCATGTCCTAAAAAAATGAACTAGAAACACCCAACTTCTCTCTCTTCTGAAATGACACGTGTGGTCCAAAGCAAAAGTAATGATTTTTACGTTAAATTAAACTTATTATGAATAAAACTTTTAACATGAAAATGATTACTTTTGGGCCATGTGTTCATCATTTTAGAACAAGAGATTACTTGTGATCAGAAGATTCTCCATCACTAATATAATTACTTGGCTGGGTTTATTATATGCAAGTCTTTAATTTTAATATTTCGTTTCGTCATTCCTTATTATTTTATAAGATCCATGTTGCTTTTTTTTGACCAGTTTGACCTGGTTTTGCTAGATATGGCAACACTGGACAGCCTGGTACTCCTTTTTTCTTAATAGTCAAAAGGCTAAAATTCATGATTTACACTGTTTAAGTAAAAATGTAAAGCTTTTCTTTATTCCTAAACATTTTTCTCTCTATTTGGAATCGATAAAAACTGGACTAATCAGAATCTGTATTAGAATCGGAATTTATCAAATGTAATGATAAAATGTATCGATAAAGTGTAATTTAAATTTTTTGTCATTTACTCCACACCCTAGTCCAGAGCAAATTACAGCTGATAAAGTTTTACAATCTCAGAAAGTGGTAGGGTTAAGGGTCTTGCTCCAGGACCCAACAGTGCCAGCTTGACAGAGGTGAGCTTAAACTGACTTGAATGCAAACATTAACTAACCCTATTGAAAACGCTGAAAACATTTTCTGTTAAGTCTTACTTTTTTGTTGTAACAAAACAGGCCATGGCCATTGACACCTGCTACTCTAGCCTTAATTGCATTGGGTATTTTGCTTGGTTTGCATAACTACCATCCCAAATTTGGCTCAGACTTGTGAGGGAACGAGAGAGACAGATGCTCTTTTCCTGCCTGTCTGGCACTCTGCATATTGAGAAGTGTTATTCAGGGTTCATTTGAAGTCCTTGTCTCTCGAGGGGAGGGTTCATGATGCATGTGATCCTTTTTATTTTGGGTAGACGGTGCAGTTGGTGGCATAACTGGGTCATCTTTGAAAACCCCCTCCCTTTGTCATTCCAAAAGCCGGCATGAGGCATCAGTGAACGTCAATTATTGATTATCATCGGAAGTCACTTGATTTCTCCCAGAAACTGCTTTGACGTTTCTGTGCGGACAGAATGTTAGGATTCATGTTTGGCTTTTGGGGTTTGTGGAAGTGCGAGTAAATGTGCTGCTACTTTTAGGCAAAGCATATTATAATTGAAAATACAGGCTTGTTGCTATTTTGCGTTTGAAGATTGTTACTTGCTTTCCAGAGTTGCTTGTTCTTTGAAGTGTGCTGAGAATTTGCCTTGCTGCATTCTGAATTTAATATTGCCTTCCATTTTCTAGTTTGGCAGTCAGCGATTCTTTATATCTATCTGACAGGCCTTTCCTTGTGGCAGAATACAGCCTTCATCTAATTTAAGACGCTCTTTCTTTTTTATAGTGCTTGTCTTTGATGCTCTGAAAGCAAAGTGAGGGTGAGACAGTGTGAGTGTTTTCCATACATGGTTTAGGGGTCACGTTTTCTTCCATTTTGCTGTCATTGTAGACTTTACAGCCTAATAAAAACTGCAGTCATTGGAAAAAGTGCTTTTGATGGAATCCTTTATATTCGAAATGTAAGCTGTGGTTTGTGGTTTACAAAGTCTGGGGCTGCATGGAGAATGTGGCAAGGGTCTGCTTAAGTTGGTCCAAGTCAACATCCTATAATTTAAGATCTGATTAATGGGAACAGTTGTGCCAATATAAGTATTAAACATTGCTGTAGCTGAGTAACAATTTTAATCCAGGTGTTATAGTGGCATATTGTTTAAAAATATAAACTTTATTTCTTTTATTGTTACAGCAATACTAGGTTTAACTTGCAGAGATGCTGGCGATATCACTTATGACATTAAAAGAAAAGTGACACAAACGGCAGCATTTAATGAACGCTATGCTGCACTATGTGGTGACACTGTTAGCACTAGTATTCTACCTGAGTAAAAGTAACACAAACAGTTTCCACCCAGATATAAATAGTCCCAAATGAGAAAATATTGGGACTGTATGGAAAATACAAATTGACGTGTCTTTTATTGCAGTCAGTAGAAACCCAAGGTATTTTGTTTTGCATGATCAGCTTGACTTCATTTGTTAATAAACATCCTTTCCTTCATTCATGCCTGCAACGCATTCCAAAAAAAGAGAAGATGGAACGGGGCCAGTTAGCTAGTAATGGGGTAAACAACTAAATAATCGTGAGATTGAAATGGGTCAACGGGGTGATTGTAATCATGATTTGATACAAAAGCAGTATACATGAAAGTGTTTTAGAGGAATAAAGACTGGGTCTGTCATGGTATGGGGTTGTGTCAGTGCCCTTGGCACTGAGTACATTAAGATTTTAGAACAAATAGTGCTGCCTTTAAGATGTTATCTTTTCGAGGGGCGTCCGTGCAGTTTTTCTAGAACACAATGAAAAACCACATGCTGCACACATTACAAAGTTATGGCTATGGAAGAAGAATGTACAGGTACAGGACTGGCCTGCCTGCAGTCCTGACCTGTGCCCAGTAGAGAATGTAAAAGCAAATCAGGAAATAGAGATGCACAAATTGCAATTTTCTTGGCTGAATCCGAGTTCAGGGTATTTTTTTATTGGAATTACTTCTTGGCTAAGAATTATAAATGGAAGCCTACATAATTTTATTTAAATTAAATATAGTAGGGGCTGTTGGCTTATCCTGTCCGTGTGTGGCATATACATTTAAAACGTTAAGTTATACATCACTACTGTAATGCACTAGAAACACACTTAGTGCATAAATGGTACAACACAAGTAAAAACATGGATTTTGAGCTTTTATTAGACAATAAAAAGACACACACACACACACACACACAACATTGGGTCCAGGGAACAAACTGGCAAGCGACTGAGCATGAACTGTTTGAAGCTTCCTATGGACCTAAACTGAATTCTGAATTAATATTAGTCAAAGCTTCATGCGGTGCATGTGTTTGGCTGTTTGTACCGCAAGTGCATTGGAAAACTGGCTGATTCCGCTCACCAGCCAATCGATCGGTACGAGACACACTGAGCTGGTTTCTGATTTGGGGTTGTAGCTTAATTTAGAAAACATAAAGTCCTTAAAACATAAATCAATTAGAACATATAGTTCATTTTAAAAGACTGCTTCACCCATCTATGCTGCAGGTTCAGACTCAAACCCTACCTTTGCTTTGCTGAAATGTATCTTTTATATCTGGATTTAACTCTTGCCTTTCATAGTTTTCATAGATCATAACCTGCTTTAATACATTCTATTTATTAGCACAGTATCGCCTTAGCAAGCATTGAGGCATGTTTATAAAGTGTCATTAGGAAGTAATATATAAATAAGAGTCTGGTACTTGACACTTTGTCATCCAAGAAAGGTGATTCATCAGCTGTGCTTAAATGCGCTTACATGAATTAGAGATTGATTTGTTTGGATGCCATTCCATGCAGCCATTAAAATAAAATTTGATTTGATATGTTCAACCCTGCCTGTCTGGAAGTTTTGTTGTCAGGTGTTAAACACTCTTAGCATGGCAGTGTTGTGACAGTAGACTGCTGCAGTAGTGGGTCTTCTGGAAGTTGTCTGCAATGTTTGGAAGTCTGAATGAAGCTAAGCCGTTGGAAGGAAATCTTCAATGACTGCTTTCAGAACTGCTCTTTAGTCTACCCTTGTTATAAACCACTGCCACTCCAAATCCAATTGCTTTCCATTGTCCACCCAAGCTGACTCAAGATGAGCTCATTTTTTTCTGTCCTTCACCCCATTCACTCTCAATATCATTGCTCAGTGTAATAGGATGTTGTGGTGTGCTGCAGTTGATACTGTGTTGGTGTCAGATAAGAGGAAAGCCCCCAAGCCCCTGCTGTCCAATGCTGATGGGGGTTGCTGCTGCGGCTGCTGCCAGGCGTCCGTATCCAATCCAATCACCCTTCATTTGCATATGCAGCATTTTGCATGGAGAACTGATTGCAAAAATATTTAAATGGGTAACAAAAAACACAAGTAAGTTTAAAATAGTTTGTTTACCCAAACTTGCATCCAGAAGGAGGTTTAGGAACATCAGAGCCAGAACCACCAGACTAAACAGCTTTGTTTTCCCCGTCCTTTTAAACTGGTGACACCAGTCTTATCACCCATTACCTAAACAACACACAGACTGTCCACTGTCCACTCCCATACATATTCACACAGAGCTCCACAACCTATCTACCTCTGACCTTATGTCACTCACATTGCTAAGAAGCAGTTTGCACATGTACATACTCATATTGATTGTATTCATTCATTGTATTGTATTAATATATTAATTATCATACTCTTGCACAAGCATCTTATGTCCTGTCTTGCCTTGCACTATGTCCTTCTGTAACTGCACTGGAGATTTTAGCCTAATAGTGTTTCGTTGTACTGTACAACCTTGTCTCAGTACAATGACAATTAAGTTGAATTGAATTAAATTGAACTGAATTAAATAAAAGAGTTACGTAGGATTGCACCAAATTTTTTGCTTATTGATTATAGAAGTTTTGGCCAATCTGAAATACTCCCACTAATTAGTATGTACCGGAATTACCCTCTCATTTGGCCACCTACTTAGCCACCTAATCACCTAATACTGCTAAGAAAGCCATGTTGATTGAGAGGAGTTTGTTGGACACTCTAGTTTATTCAAGAACTAATAATACACATAAATACACATTTAGTAGGATAAATATTCTGAATTGCGAACTTTCTTGAACAAGCAAAACATAGTACAGCATCCAAAAGGTTTTTTTCATTTGTCCACCTGTTTGTGCTTTTTGAGTATTGATCATAGGTTCTCAATGGGATAGAGATCTGGGACTTTTCCTGGCCATAGACCCAAATTATTGCCAGATACTGCATTTTGAATCATATAACAACAAAATTAAATCAGCCATTTAATTAACGCTCTCTCCTTAATAATGTTTTGTTCACATTATTCTCCAAACAGAAGAGAACACATTATCTCTGGGCAGATCCATTTGCTCTATAACTTGTTTATTATTTACAGCCTAATCTATACTAGGTTAATGCAGTGACTTTATCTGGCTGTTACTGACGCCATTGGTGGGACAAATAAACGCTGGAGCACCATGGTAACATTTTTCATATCAGGATAGAGAATAAATTTTGATGCTTTTATTCTAGAATGCAGAATAACTATTATAAAACACAGAACAATCTACATAAGTCTTAGGCCACCTTTCAATACGTTGTTTTAGCAATGGTATAATGACCATTTATAACATATTGTTGATAAAGCAAAAATTGAAAGCTTGGATTCGTCACTCCATAACACACATGTATTCTAATAATGAGAAATAATTACATATGGTCATTATATAATTTGTTAAACAATGTTATAGGTACTTCCTGTTTTACGATGGCCCGACATAGGACGTTCCAACTTGAAGATAAGACTGAATCCGACAAGACACATTCAGCAGAAATTTTGAATTGAGAGTTTTTCCCCACTGGCAAGCCATATGCAGTCTGAAACACTGTCATTAGAAACGCAGCAGTGTGTAACGTAGGGAGTCACGTCCTAGGAGTAATGATTGGTTGCATAATCGTTTTTTGTTTCACTTTCAATACGTTTACATGAGATATTCACTACTTTATTATAACATAAGCTTTATGTTAATGATTTGGCCCAAATATAGATTATTTGGAGTGTTTTAAGCATGTTTAATCCATGTTTTCTCTAAGCATTCTGACCTGTGCTTGATTCGGACCTCTACAGTGTGTGGGGTCGGGAGTCGCATGGCGGGAAATGTAGCAAGGAAAATCCATGATCGTAGTCTTAGTCACAGTATTAAGCATGTGTAACGTATCCTATGCCATGATATTTAAACTATGTTTGTAATAAATTCAACTTATTAATGGATTGTTGGAATTAGGGGGGTGCCATATCATATTCTTCGCTATAATACCGGTATAAAGTAGTATAAGTAATAAAGTAAGTAATAAATAAAAAATGCCACGAGGTAAAGTACTTTAAAGTATGAAATATATTTTGTTGCAATATTATGCTGTTCAAATATATCGCCAAATATATAGTTCTCGCAAAAGTACCCTAAAATATCGTGATATTATTTTAGGGCTTTATCGCCCACCCCCAGTCGGAATGTATCCCCTGTCCAGGGACCATCTGTATATCCAATCTAATGGTGGTCCAAGACTTTTGCACAGTGCTTTACTTAATGAAATAATAAAAAAACAACTAAATTGTTTAATCCAAATACTTATGCGGACCACAGACGATTTAATACAGACCTTCTTTTAACTGCCATTTACAGCATTTAGCACACATTTTTATTCAGGGCAAATAACAATTAAGACGAGCATTTAAATGCTCAAGGGCGTTATAGTGGTAACCAAGCAAGATCTGATACACTCAACCTTCCGATTAGTAGTCCAGAGCCTTAACCACTGCGATTTTACCTTGCTTTTGATGCTGCAAAATAGGTATTTCTCGATGTTCTTGATGATGCACTAGGTCATAGCCAGCAAGTCATTTATACACAGTGATAATGGTGTGAGACAATACTGTTGCTGGTAAATTGCTATGAAGAGACTCTGGATGACAAACTTAAATTGTAAACAGATTTAATGTTGACTTCTGACTGAACTCGCAATGACGCTGCCATAAAAAGTAACCACTGCAAGAGTAATTGTGAGCTGAGTTGTGAGTTGGTTTTTGAAGTGGCAAATACCACGAGTGTTACTTTTATGTGAAATTGTCTTGTAAACGTGGCACACATGACCTGTATTTCCATGTACCATTTAAGTACAATTATAGTACTGTGCAAAAGGAAATTAGATTAGAGAAACCATTGTTTTTGTAATCCTGTACTGACCAAATATAAACCTTTCCCAGTCTCTTTATTAGAATACGACCAGACGATGAATAGACTTTGCATAGAGTATTAAAAAAACATTGAACATTATGTCGGACTAAAGTAATTTCCCACAGCTGGTAGATTTCTGTAACAAGTAGAATGTGATTTGGATGCACTGGGCTTACGTCTAAGTTTTGAATAAAAGAAAGCAGTAAATGCATTCATTGAGACGTAATGAGGATAATTAAAACAAAAGCATTTGAACTTCTAACTTGCTACTGTAACATGATTAAAGGGAAGCACTGAGTAATGGTGGTGTATTTGTTAGCTGTTTGGTTAAATCCATTTTTTTACATGTATAAAACTCTTTTTTTGCTGAGTTTTGGCATGCTTTGCATTTTTGCTTTTTGTATATTTGTAGGTATTCGCGGGAGTTTTTGGGTGCAGACACATGCATAGCTAATCAGTCACTTTAGGCTTGTTCTTGTACTAGTTTCATTCAATTAACTGACAATTAAATTGTTAGTTACAATTATTTGTGTGAAAATTGATCACCGGCTGAAGATTCATGCTTGTGACAGGCCTACTTGCAACTATTATTTTCAAGCTTATAGACATAGAAATGTTATTTATATCACCTTATAAATGTATTGTTCAGTAAATTGATGATTATTACACTGTTATGGTGACTTGGTGATTAAATCACTAATTCTTTGCAGACCGCTTATACTTGAGCAATAGCAGCTACGTTGGGATTCCAGTGACCCTTCTGAAGTCTGAACATGCTTGATCAGGAAAGGCCTCTTTGGAAGCCAAGAAATCACTTTTCCAGAAGGAGAAAAGAGTAAAAAGGATTGAACAAACAACAAATCTAATGGCGGCCTAAGACTTTTGCACAGTACTGTATCTTAGTGGTGTTGTATAGTGCATTTTGCGTGACCACTTTGCTTGCGTATAAGGAAGAACTGAGCTGGTGACATGATGTAAATCTCACCGTACCTCCAGGCAAACCGACGTTAACATCTTCATACGTCATGCGCAACATTGTGCCTCTATGCTAATTTCTGGACAGTGTGTGTTTCTGCTCGTGTGTCGTCCCATAGCCCACTGCACCGCCTCTTCAGCCATCAATAGGCACCCTCATCGCTCCAGCGTCATCTCCATGGAAACCAGCTCTTTCAGCCGTTGTGATAGGTCCCCTCAAAGATCCTGCCTGCTTTGGATTGGTGGGCAGAGTACAGCCATCCCACCCCCATTCCCCTTTTTTTAGCATGTACATACACAAACAGGCAGTGGCTTTTTCAGCCACGTACGCTGCTCGAGCTCCGTTCTCTCCGAAATACGTTTGTACCTAATGGCATCTTGCAGAGTGAGGAATATGAAGCGGTGAATCAGCAAAGGACTGGGAGATGCTTCATCTCCTGTTTCTGTTTCCTCGTGAAATGGGACGACTGCAGAAAAAGATGACATAATGCACGTTACAGGTACACTCGAGAGGGAGAGTGACACTTGGGAGGAAACCTGCTTTTAAACCAGTGTGTTTAATTTTGCTGGACCTGTACACGTGACCTGGCTGTTTTTCCCATTAGAGCAGCAGGAGCCCTCTTCTAGGAAGGAAAAGAGAAAAGAGCTTCATCTCAAGGACTGAATTTACACAGTCGGGGACTGAAAACACAGGTCTCTGTGCTGCAAACACAGCCTAAGCTGGTCTTGGTTGTCTCACGTGAAACTAAAATGAAACCAGAGCAGCGTTTATGAATGACTACCTGTGCTGACTTTTGCTTGCTGTTGGTGTTGCCATGTGGATTTTCTGTTTTCTTGTTTTTTTTTTTAAATGAAAGACCTCAAGCTAAGTTAGTTAACTGATCCTGTCATGTCAAGAGCCTCTATGCCAGAATCAGCTTTGATGCGCTTTGCGTTATTCCGATCTGTCCTGTATACTGGACCAATGCAAGACCCCTGGATCTCTCTGAAGTCGGTATCGCACCACTGATCGCTGTAATTACTCCTTATTGTGTCTGATATTGAATGACACTCAGACTTTTTCTCCTGTTGCCTGGCTATTGAATTTACCCCACTTGTCCACATTGACCCACCGCTTTTCTTGACGATGCATGACCTGTGCACCAGACCCGAACCCCCTGAATCCTCACAGCACTTCTCCGTAACACCAACGGGAGCGATCGAAGCCGAACCTCTGGCCATACCGGAGCAGGAAAAACCTGAAGATGAGAAAGGGACCATGGACACTGTGAGCATGACAAACATTTGTCCAGTTCCTATAACCAACGGGAATATCAGCATGCTCTCAAAACGTCACCACTCTCTCTGTGAAGGGGATAACAACTGTGAGACACAAGGGTTCAGCAAGGTAGGTCTAAAGAAGGTTTTTGAAGTACAGAGTGGTGGGGTAAAGAGTGCAGCACCACAGAGCCTGATTATGACGTTCTACAGTGACCGAATTAGCTTAGTTCAAGTACAGAATGTGAAGTTTGACAGACAAGATGTTGTCCTGCTTTGATAGCCAGTAGCCTGTCTTCACACATTTGGCGTCTTGTCCCTTACTCACTGATACAGCTTGCAAGTGCATCAGCGATCTTCAGATCCAATTTCTATCATATCCCAATCCCCAAGCATTTCAGAACAGTCTCAGATTAAGAGTGCCATTGTCCACTTCGATGATGCAATAAAACTGTAAGAAATTGATCCTCTATCAGGTATATATACAAATCGTGTTGCATATCATTAGGATCAGTAAGAGCAAATATGTTTTTAGCCCTCAGTAACACTCACAAGCTGTGTTTGGCCTATAGAAATTGTACATTCCTGGGCAAAAAAAATCTGACAAAACTAGTATTTAAAATGGGTAAACTAATAATGGTCCAAACAATAAATGATTTCTCAGAAAATTAACAAGAACTGTTAACTGCTTGTCGCTGAAGTTAACTGTTGGGGGGAAATCTAGAAACGGAAATCTGCTTACATAGACTATATTCGAAATGGCATAGTATGTACTAAGCACGTACTACCTAATTAGATTCAATTAGATTCAGTTTCTTGTCATTGTGCAGAGTAAAGGTACACAGTCAACGAAATGGTTAGCATCTAACCAGAAGTGCAAGATACAGTAATTATTTACATAAGGGTCACAACACTCGCAAGTGTTGGAGGTAGAAAAAGACTCAGGATTACAAATGTGCAATGCAGTATGTACAGTGATTTTAAACAGATTTGGGTAGTGCAAGTAATAACCTGTGCAAGTATAGAACATAAATATTAATATGGTGCATCGCAGGTTTTTTAAAAATATATTGCAGATTTTTGCTGTTTCACGGATTTTGCGGAAGTCGAACTGTTCATGCGTAGTATGTGGTATAGTTAACGTATACATATACATGTATTTGATGAACTTTTACATTAACAAAAATCACAAAATGTATAAAAAATATATTAAAAATATTAATTCTAACAATAAAGGAATGTCATAAATCATAAAATATTCTGATTTACAGTAAGTACTCAGCGGATGAATACTCACCAAAAACGAGAAGTAAGACTAGAGCATCGGCCGCCTGAGTCGCTACCTGCCGACATGACAAGTTTTTGTCTGTGATTTTGTGTTCGCTGTTTGTGAAAGTTTCATTATAGACTGAATTCATTCAAGCCCTACGATGCCACCCAAACGTTCAGCAAGTTCTACGGCTAAAATAGTGTATAAATACTTAAATAAATATAGCGTCCCTACTTCGTGGATTTTCGTTTATCGCAGGTGGTGCTGGAACAGAACCGAGGGAACACTGTATATATTTACAAACTGTCTATATCTCAGTAACAGATCAATTTTATTTGAAAACAAACTGCAGTAATCTATGTGCAAATGTTGCAACAACTTATATATTAAAATAACCTGACCTGCTACCCATACAGAGTAACTGAAGTATAATGATCAATAATGTTTATTTTCATATGATCTGTTGACATTTTATAGAAAACACGCAGAGCTGAATGTAATAATAATAATCATAATAATAAAGGTTAACATCCATGATTCAATATTATCTTGGTTTTATGAAAGAGAGTCAACATGAATAGACTAAATGCTGAGCCAAATTGGACTGATGCTGCTGTCCTTATCAGCACTGAGTTGATGATGATAAGCAGGTGGAACCACTCAGGA
The DNA here is from genome assembly GCA_034780255.1 of Parotocinclus maculicauda. Taxonomy (NCBI): domain Eukaryota; kingdom Metazoa; phylum Chordata; class Actinopteri; order Siluriformes; family Loricariidae; genus Parotocinclus; species Parotocinclus maculicauda. Next base: position 2,004 of record JAUZSU010128370.1, on the reverse strand, counting down.
GTATTACGTGTTGGGATCTGCACTCTGCTACATTAGAACCATGTGTATTGTGAGACAGTTGCGGATTAGTTTTTATTTGCGAATTCGTTTCTATTTTCTGACAGTACGCTGACGCATTGCAGGAGAAACAAGGACAGTAAGAAGTATGGTGGCCTTGCAACACAGCACACCAGACATAAATGAGTACATTACTTACAGCCACTCATAGTTTCTTCATGCTTCTGTGTTCCCTGTTTTCTTCTAAAATACCTGGTGCATTGTACATAAAACAGGAAATATGTTGCACTGTCACATAAAAGACAGTTTCTCTGTTAATAAATGTTTGTGTGTGTGTGTGTGTGTGTGAGAGAGAGAGAGAGAGAGAGAGAGAGGGAGAGAGAGAGAAAAAAGCAATAGAGTGAATACATCTTATAGGGTAAAAAAAATTAAAAAGCATTGCTGAAATATAATAAGGTGTTCGGATGTTCAGATTGATATTCACAGAAATATCAATATTTGTATGAATATGTTCAGTGATGCATGTTTGTACTTTTTACAAATTAATGACAAAAGTGACATCAACAACAACAACAATAATACTAACACAGTAAAAATCCCACTATTTGAATTTATCCCCTAACTTGCTGTCTGGACCTTTAAACAGCATCAACATATGATGGTCCAGAGGTTGTTTATGTTCCAGTTGGCTTCTTACCTCTACCTACACCCTTCAAATCCCTCCTCCTTGTCTGTAACTGAAACTTTTTATTCAGTGGCTGGATAAGGGATACTGTTTTTACTGTTAATGTTTTGACTTCTATAATAACGGATTACATTTAGTTGCTCTCGACTAAAAAGAAAAAAACATTTATTGTTGTCCTGAATCCAGACAGACAGGAAAGCTGCAATACATATGACATTATCACAAATCCTCTATCTTTAAGTATATATATTGCATTTCTATAAGAGTGTCTGTCTGATTCTTCCTTTCTGTGTATAGGGAAACATGGAAATGGGTAAAGAGTTGCTCCAAGCTCTGTATAAACTAATGTCTCAGGTCTCGCTGGGTAAATTTGCAGACACATTTGGAGCAGTCAAGCATGACTGAATGGTATGAAAAGTGTGCCTTTATTAAGCTTCAAAGAAGGACATTTTTTGGTAGTGAGTTTTGTATTATTTAAGCCATTTTATGTAACATGATTTCACTAATTAGGTTACATTCTTGAAATATAGTCCATTAGCTATGGCAGGACTGTCTATATGGAATAAATAAATACAGAGCTGGATCTCATAGTACCTCCAGTTAGATACAGTGAAGCGATACATTTTCCTTGTACTAACTGACTAACAAAGAATTTTCATATCACAGGCGTTTCTAAACTACTTCTTGTCCTGGGGCACACACTGAATTTAAAGGGGTGCAGCTTTACCCTTCTGCTTGCCAGTTAACCGAAAGGGCACAACAATGCATAGAAAACTATGAATGAAATGAAGTGCTTTAACACAGTGGGCATTACTCTGCCATGGATGAGAAATAAGAAAAATACAAATTAACACTGCATAATGTTTATTAATTGCATTATTTAAATATAGCAAAGAGATATCATTATATTGCCTGTAGTGTGTCTGACTAACACCGGTTAATGGGACCAGCTGCTTATTCGGACCAAATCCTAAAGTACAAAAACAAATCCTATTATATAAATGTAATTTTATTCGCTTATTTGGACCAAAATTCCACTTAATCAGACCAAAGAACGTGTACAGAATGTAATATCCGTGAATAAACTCTTTGTCTCTGGCATCACTACCCAAAAAACTTCAGAGTTTCTCCCCAGCCCTCTACTGCCGTCTACAGGTCTTTGCCTAACATTTCCATTTACTACAAAAAAAAACAAGCCACAAGTCGCCACTTAGCCACTGCAAAAGCGCATCAAATCACACTGGCTAAGTTCTTCAAACGTTGACTGGAATTTAGTAAGAACTTGTTTTTTACAGTATTATGCTTCGCATGCTGAGTACCTA
>JAUZSU010128369.1:0-29067 GCA_034780255.1 Parotocinclus maculicauda | reverse complement strand
GACTTAACATGCCATGGTAAATGTATTTACAGAAATCAGTGACCATCAAAAGACAAGTCGAGATCAACCCATTTGCGAATCAGCCTTTGATTTTGATTATTAATACTGATCAGCATGACATCCCTCTGATTGGATGCCACTGACCTGTCTAAAAATCCCGTCTTACATCGACAGGGTTGTAATACAGTCAGATTTGATCATCCTCTCACGGGACTCGAAGATGTCATAAAGCTCGCAGGTTTTTCAAACCTTTGCACCCTCCCCTCATTCTTTAGCAGACGATTCAGTTTCACTCAGTCTGAGCAGGAGAGAACAGCATCAGTGTCATTAGGATTAGAGCAGTCTTATGAACAATGCCAGGCGAGCGAGCGTCTGCCGTCCTTCCAAGGATTTCATGCAAATCTAGATGACTGTACGAACACTGCCTGTGTATCAATGTCTTAACTCGACCCATCATAGCTGCCAGTTTTAAATTCAACATGCAAAGACAGGCTTCAGATATTCAAAAAGCCTTAAAAATAACCCAGTCCAGCAATAGCACAGCCTGTCCATACAGACAATTGATGTCATAGTTAGTGTCAGAGCTCAGCTTTTATTGCTGCTAATCCAGACACTGACCGGCCTTCGAGTCATTATTAAATGTCTCAGTTTGTTGATGAAATAACATCAGAAAATAAAGGACAAACATGCTCAAACTGATGAATTATAAGGTCGAACCAGAGTCCATGCACAAAAGCACAGCGTGCATACTGTGAATGGGTTTCAAAAGGGTGCCTGTGCTGAAAATCCGGCTCTGACCTGGTTACAGATGGTGTACAAAAGACAAAAGTTGAAAGAAGGGGAGGGAGAAAAGTCTGAAGTCGGGGCTTGAGCAAGCTGGAGTTTAACACCATGGTCTTTGGTTTTGTCGGGAACCATATTAAGATGAGATAAGATTAACTACTAAAAACATTGCCAGGACAAACTGTACATTTTAGGAGTCGTAGCTTAGAAAGTAGAAACCTCAAAGGATAGGGTTTATGTAGGAATCAGAGATTAAAAAGGCATGCATCAGGATTCTGAGCTTTGCTAAACAAAGCACCAACCACTAAGAAATATAAAATGTAATATTCACGCAAATTAAAGATTTATAATGACAATGAAGGGGAGATGAAACAATGTATGTAAATGGACAGACTTTTACAAATGAGCCAGTTTGTAACACTGTACTGCCACCTGAAGATACCTGCCATTACCACTGAAATGGATCACGATGTAACTATGGGTTTTGGGAAGAATAAGGTCATATGAGCCAGCATTAGTTTTTTGCACATTTAGTATATAGCTTTACTAACTTTAAAATAAAAACAACACTGGTATATATTTGAGGGTGGATTTAGATGGTGTACCACAGGGACCTGTTACAGGGCCTTTTTCATTTTTGTTGGTCACTGCCTATTAGAAGAATAAAACAAAACATGAGGGAAAGGAAAACTGTTCCCAGTGCACGGCAGTTCAATAACAGTAAGTGAACATTAGTGTAGCATCTTTATAGCGAAAGGAAATAGTACATGCCACTTTTATAAAGCACTATAGAGTGCAATTCGTCTTTCCAGGCAGATTAATGTGTAAACGTTTATTCGCCTTGACTTCGTAACCTGGACTGTACTGCCCAAAGAAGCTAAGAAGATGACAGTTAGTTCAAAATGACACCATTTTGCGATATGAAAGCTAAAATGTAAGTAAAGTTTGGTCGGTACCTGGTGGCTGGTCCATCTCTATGTAAAATATTAACTCAGTGGAATATGGCAGCATCACATCCGTCGGCTCGTCTTCTTTCTCCGTATTCCACACTGTATTGTACATTGTCTGACTCCGCTCAATGACTCGTACCTCTTCAAAACGTTAAATAATTTTCTTATTAAATCTTCGAAAAAGCACCAGGCTTCACAGGTCTAGGTCTACTTTTTTCGAACATAGTACGTTTCCTCAGACAGAAGAGAAAGTAGATACCAGCTCTACCACCCAGTCTGTCTCATCTAAACGGTCAGGCTTTCATTTCAAGCGCAAACCTTCACTTCATGGGGGAGGAACCATTTCTCCGGCTCACAACGGGTAATCCCTGAATGGAAAGAAAGTCACGCTCGGCGCACACACAGTGTTGCACCAGGATGCAATCGCAGGAGCGCATTGCAGTTCTTCACAAATTTTGAAAACATATATACATGCACTCGTTGTTTTTACGTAGAATTAGACGACATCGGTGCACGAGTGACATCATAGCCAATCGCCCCCTCTATACAAGAATTAATGGTATCGTCCCAAACCGGTTTACAGTGTTGGGCTTACGGACGACTCTTAGGCGCCTTGTTCTAAATCTACAGCCCATTCACTATACAGTGCACTACTTATAGATTTTTGCATTTAATTTATTAAACAACCACTAAACCTATATACGATATCCCGAGCAATATTTAGATATGAGATCACCATAGTATTAGGTGCAGCTTCGAAAGCTACAAAAAACAGCACAGCACGTTGGAGGGTATGGAAAATAAGGGTGTTAAGTGTTATTCTGGACACAACCAACTCTGTCTCCAATGTAGGGAAATCAGTTTTTTGCAGCCGCGTGTTCCCCAGGAGCCAATCTACTTGCGGGAAAAGCGCAAGTAAAAGTATGATTGGTCGAACCGTTACTAAGAGGGTCCAAATGGAAAAGGGAGAACAGATGATCAAAAATCTACCTGACCGTCGCGTTCACTTGAACAACGAATTGAACTTAAACAATAAATAAACATTTTGCGAACTGAAAAAATGCCAATTTCCTTAAAATGGGATAGAGTTGGGCATAAATGGGGCTAATAAAAATTAATTATCTTGTAATAAATGACTACAAACCTTTAATGTGCTCATAAAACATTTATACAGGTAATAAAAGTCGTTCTTGTAAACACAGCCTGACACAGTTTAAGCAAAAAACCTCAGTGATTTGTCACACTGGTTCTCAAACTGGGCTCTGAAAGTATCGCTGTATGTCTGGGATTTTGGTAGCATATTGTGATACTTTTTTACTATTGTGATTGTCAACTAATGTAAGATTAAGATTTTCCATGTGGAATTCCAGGTGTCATACATACATTTTTCTTAATCGAATTTTGTGCAAAATACGTAACACAAGCAAATATCTACGCAAATTGTCTGTCTTCTCAATAGCAAAAAAACCAGAAATAAGCTTTTTTTGTTTCAGTGGCAAAGTACTGACTTGATATAGGAGAAAGATTAATGCACTAGACCACACTGTTTACCTTCTAATTAAGGTGCCCAAAGCCATTTGTGGTTTATGGTTTCCTTTTATGAGAATTCGTTTTCTATATGGCAGAACATTCGCCAGATAATTTCTTTTATTTCTTGACCACATTTGGCCTTAAAATGCAGCATTTGTTCGTACAGCTGCTGTCGTTACACCAAAATGTTTATGGAATCAGTAATGGACAGAATTTGACCTTACTCAAATAACAACAAACCCTTCACTACATATTTATTTTTTTATACTGTGAAAAAAAATTACATGCTTTTTAATACCTATAATTGTATATATTTGGTCTTTTAAAACAGTAAAAGACAATTGTAATACATTGTTAACGTAATTTATGTCACCAGTTTGGCTTCTGAAGGTGCAATGAAAGGTCATCTGTCCAATAAATATGATGGCTAAGATGATTTGCCTTTTATACTGAATATTTGCAATAGTTTGATATCATGACTACATCTTAACTGGTAAGGCGATATATAATTTTTATTACATAAAAACCCTTTACCATGATGCATTGGAGCCCGAGTTGTTCCTGCCTTGCTCCCTGTGCCCCCAGATAAGCGACGGCTTTCCAGCAACTCTGAGCTGGATTAAGCGGTTCAGAAAATGACTGAATAAAAGGAAACCCTTTTCCTGTCATGCACAGTATTTGTAATCCAATTAGAAATTGGTATTTACTAATATTATATATTTAGTTGCACAAAAATCATTTTCAATTTTCCAAGACACCAATAAAATAAAACTCAACACTTATATTATGTGAATGAGTGTCTTTTAGGTAATAAGATGGATTTTGTGTCAAATATATTACTTACCTAGTCTTACCAGACTCCTACAGATGCCAAAAACTGAGCCATATTTCCATGTCTTTTATTGCCTATGATATTATGATCATGACATAATGACACTAATGGAAGTGTATTGAATTTACTGTGTGGATATTAAATGTTTTACTTCATGAGCTCTAGCCTTTCTTTCATTTTCTCAAAATATATTACTTTTGCCTACAACGCCTTTGCTACATTTACAATTCTAATATGCATGTATTAAACTGGGATATGGGATAACCATATCTGAAGACTGAAAACAATAATATGTAGTGGGATGAGACTGGACAACAATCTGCCTCCTGTTCCCTTTTCAGTTCATCTGTCAGATCTTTGGATCTTTCGTGGATAAAGATATCTATGCTTAGTGTAGACGTCACCATTACATTAGGAGAAATATTTTAATGCAAGACTCAAAGGAGCATCCAGATGGCTCGTGTCTGCCACAGACTCTTCTTGTCAAGTGTGTCAAACTTGCTTAATTGTCACTAACTGTGCCTCGGTCCAGTAATGACAGATGGATCTGAAACAATGACCAGGAACTGACTCACCATGGTGATCCTTACTCCCAAAACCCACGAGCACAATTAACATACAGTGTTTGTCAGTGACAGCAACCGAAGGCTCAAAATAACACACATTTAGCTGTCTATATAGAGGTCTTTCCATAGTAGCTGGTGCACAAGATTTCTATATTAGAGATCACCCAGCCCCCGTGGGGTTCGGTCATATTGTTAGCTGCTTTTACACTGAAGCCACACACATGCTCAGGTGAACACAGGGATTTGAGTGTTAGGGTGGTTTGTGAGGTGGCCATAGAAACCAGATCCAAGCCAAATAAAGCTGAGAGAATTTGGTGTTAATTGTCTCTTGCACAAATAACCATGTTTACATTTTATATGTTATACATGAAAAATGTAGAAAATAAATTATTCAGACAAATATAGTTTTAAACATGCATAAACTGTTCCTATATACTGTATGATGATACACTCAGTTTCTAGTTGTGGTATGTGGCTATCAGGCACACACAGTATAAACCATGTAAGTGTAGTTTAACAAACATTCAATTAATGTCTGTTCAGTTTAACAACAATTTTAACTTCTTATAATATCAATTTGAATTTGTAAATTTTAACTCCATATGTTTAAATATGTTAAATTGCATTACAAATTCTGGAAATCAGTGTTTCTTCAAGTGGACTCATTCCCTCTTGGTTATGTGCAGATAACGTGGTATGATTAGGCTTTTGTTTAATTATGTGTATTCTACAGTGTCATGTTCAACAGTTAGCATTAGGGCACTGAGCACATTCTAAAGCTTCAATGTGTTTTTTACAATTAACAATTGTAAAAATAATATCTCAAACCGGATACAAGGTGAGATTGACCTTTTCAACCATCATCAATAAAATACACAGTCATAACAATATAAGAGATCACTTATTTTAGGGCTTCCCATGATGTTAAAAAAATCCTGATGATAAAGCTTCCTATTGAACCTGTGACTTGTGGTCTATTATGGATCTTCAATGAAAAATTATTTAAGGTATAAATGGGGTATTGAATGACACAATGTCAAAAGATAACATGCGATTTCTGAAAGATTTTAATTACTACATTTAATTGTAAAGTGTAATATAGAGGTCAGGGACATGCTTACAAAGTCATATGCACCACATACAAAGCAACCAATGGGCACAGAAGCAAACAATCAGTACTTTGTTTCACCGAAAAAGCTACTATTGTATAATAAATCAAACTATAGGTAGTGTGCCATCACATTTGTGGCTGCTGGAACTGTTCGAATCACCTGTAAATGGTACTACTTATATATTTGCATATTAACTTTAAAAGTAAAAAAAAACCCAAAACATTGGCACCCTATGGAGCAGTTCCTCAAACGTTTCTGACATAGTGACCAAAACTTAACCACCTACCACCTACTTTCATGATTGATGGAGGCTGGAGGAAACAGGAGAGATTTGCTGACATGAACATGCCACACAGTAGCCAGGGGCAACCTGGGACCACTGCCATGTGTGTTACCTTGTCACCCAAAATATGCCTCAGTTTCAGCTTTCTTCATGTGGCTTAGATCAGTCACTTGGACAACACCTATAAAGCCAACTCTCTGCTTGTGAAGGCTGTTTGTTTGGAAGTTTAAAGCCAGCTTGAAGACCAATCACATGGTGGCTGTGTCAAATTTCAACATAAACCAGTGATGAAAGCAAACATGCAGTCCATTTCTCTGAAAGTTGTTTATATAATAAAAGGTTTGGTTCATACGTCTTGGCCTACGACCAGCCAAAGATACAAAAATGTGCTTGATCGAGCTGCTTTATGGGCTTTTTCTAACTGGTTTCATTATCTTCTCACAAACGCCTCCCTGCTTTCATTTTTCATCATGCAGAGTTGGTGGTGAGGGACTCCACTGAGAATTGTTTGCATGTTACATTTTATGAGCTGGATTTTCTCATTCCGTGCTGCCTCTGTGCATGAAGATTGCTGACTTTGAGCCAAAGGGCAAGCATGACTAACAGAGAGAGCGAGAGATTCTAATCAGCCAGACTACAGAGGGATGGTGTGTGTGTGTGAGTGTGTGTGTGTGTGTGTGTGTGTGTGCGTGTGCAATAAAGATTCCTAAGAAAAGACCTACATGTATGTACGATTGAATTTTTACGCATTTGAAGTTACTGTGAGTGAGTTTTCTTAGTTCTGCAGAGAAAACCATGAGTTTGTAGGAAGACAATAATTTATCTGAGCTGGTCCTGAGCTGATTATGGAGATTATACAACAGCCTCGGGCACTGTCATATTTTTTTTTTATTTCTCTGACCTCAGCTGCTCGAGTGGAATTTTACAGGTTTAGTGTACAGACTGTTGTATAATACTCCCAACAGTTGCTGTTGTGTAAGCGCTGCTTTCAGATGCATAATTCATAAAGTTTCAGAAATCTAACAGAGGTAATAGCATTGCTCTCTAGCTCGAATGGCTAAGGGAAATTAGTTTCACTGCGTTGTAAATTACACGTGGTGAGAGAGATCACCGTTTCACTTTTTTTGCTGAGCTCATCAGAATCAGGCTGCTCCCTCCGTCACTGTCTCTCTCTTTGTTTGGTTACATGATATAAGAAAGTGCCTGCCTAAGCTGAACATCGGATTCCTCTGGGTTCCTGGTAGCAAAGGACATCTGGAGAGATACGGACTAGTCCTAATGCGCCATCCTCCATATGGTAACACGGATGAGAACAGGACAGCCTGCCCCACTAACCCTGAACTCATGTTTTCTGCTGGGCTTGCAAAGTTCCGGTTGCCTCTGGACAGGTATGTCACAGGGGGACAGGACTGGCGCCAGGACAGAATCAGTGGGGGGTTCCTTAAATATAAGAGGGTGGTCATAATTCAAGTGAAGGATACTTTACAAGCACACAATGTGAAAGTACACAATCTGATAGAACTGACTGATACAAGACGGAGCTAAATGCAGTGAGTAATACCAGTAAGCTATGGCATTATCAAACAGACCTACGGTACAGTACAGTGCAAAAGTCTTAGGCCACCATTAGAATAGATATACTATTGTTTTAGCAATGGAATAATGACCACATATAATTTTGTATCAGTCTCTTTATTGTAACAATCAGATACTTTATGGTATTTGTATAAAGTATTTTAAAACTAGAAAAAAGTCTGTTTCTATAGGCTGCAGTGGCAAATATTTCATGTAATCTCTCATAACACTTTAGAAATGGCAGCAACTGGCAGCTTCATGCCAAGTTGACCCATCTTTAGTCCAAGGAAGCTTGATCAGGATTGGTCTTTTTGGAAGGATAGCAGCCAAGAAAAGAGTAAAAAGGCAAAGATATACTGAAGCTCACAAGGTTTCAGAAGACAAACAAATTTAATGGTGGCTTAATACTTTTGCACAGTACTGTACACTAAAAGCAGAACAACTATGTCAAGCACACAATAAAACTCACAAGCCAACAAAGCAATTATCAAGAAACACAAATACATGAAAAAAAATCTTTACCCCAATAATGGCACCGACCAAGCACAGCAAAAATCAAAAAAGCAAAAGTAAGAAAATTTCAGCCAACCTGATATAAACAAATCAATTTTACATATTGAACTCATCAATACAGTTATGATCTTCTCTTTGCTGAATGGAATCTTCTTTGTAGTTACTTTATTCCACTATCCATGGAAAAAATTAACTGGATAAAAATCAATTTTGAAGGTCAGCTGAATAACGATCTATAATAGTCCATTCAAACTGTCATTTTCAAACTATTCAATCTTTTTGCTTGGAGCTGGTGCAGACTTTGTTTGCAAAGCAACTGACTCTGCCTCAGACAGAGAAATTGGACATCATGTCCACCACTGTTATAGAGCTTGATCATTTTTATTCCTAAAACCTACCTACTTTTTTCAGCAAGAGTCAATTTGACTGACATGCAAATTAACCAACCTTCTTCCATTGCTTCAGTGCATCAGGGTCACAAGGACGCATCTTATTTGGACCATATCTGTTGATATCTGCTTCAAACAAATGTTTCAATTACTGTATGTTATTGTGTAAACCACAAAAAACTTATTTTAAAATTATTTAGAAAATTGAAGGCATAGAAATCTGCAGGGTTTTCAATCATTAATTTGTAATTTTACAGTGCATGTGTTACTAAACTAAACAATCCTAAAATGACAACATAAAAAATACTGTACTGGAAGAACAAATATTTAATTTTGAGTGATGGTTACTTATCAGGGCTTTGAGTTGAGGGTTTATCAGTAGCATGACTAACCTCATCTCTGGCTAAACTTTGAATGTATTTGCTTCAATGATCCAATATTTATTGTATCTGTGATCAGAAACATTGGTGTAAAGGATTTCACCACGAAAATTAAATTAGCAACAGTAAAGTATGCCATGTTTGTGTCTTTACGCTGTGCTGAATCAGAATAAAAGCCAGATGCACGAACCTTTCCTTGTAAAGGCAAAAGTTCCTTGTGAAATACTATTTTCATGCCCTGCATTATTATCCATTTCATGTAGGATAATAAGCTGTAGTTAAATAAATAAAAAGAACCCAGAAGCATAGAAACACAAGTTATTCGTAAGACCTCATTCTTGGTTTTCATTCACATCAATTTTATGGTTTCAGTTTTATTACTGTTTTGCTTTAGTGTTCGACACAGTGATGTAAAACATTTAAAAAACTGTTAATAGATCAGTACTCTGTATCAGTGCTCAAGTATTAAATATTAAAAAAGGTATTTTTAGCATGGATCAGGTTTGAAACGATAAACTAAAAAATGTAGCCGAATTTACTATGATGAAAAAAACAGGAGCTCAATTCTGGGTTATATTTTTAAATGACTAATAAATTTCCATTTAATGTGCATGTATGAAAGGCTCTGAAGTCAGATGCTGACCGCAACTGGCTGTAATAGTGCTGTATAGAGTCCAAGCAGAGTACTGGATTCACATGACAGGCTTATCCTGTATCTTCCTGAGAGCTTTTTAAAAACAGAGCAGGCTTTACATATCCTAAAAAAAGTCCTATATTATCAAACAGACTTTCGAGCATGACTTGCTATCAGCCAGTATTTTTCCACTGAGCTAGACTAATGGGCTCTTACGGCTGCACTCTGCAGGAGGAGTCATGTGTCTCAGATAATGTATGCTCTGATTCGAGTTAAATGTTTATGCATACTGTCTGGAAATTTTGCTCTACTTTTCTCCACCACTAACACTTCTGTATACTCGCCTGGGTGCAACCGAGCACTGAGCATGGTGCAGGGTAATAAAATATGCAGAAAGGCATGACTAAGCAGAGGGCACAGGCTACTGCACGGCCCTAAAACTGACACCGATGTGTTAATGACTCTGCTCCCAGGAGTGAAGAGACAGAGACCCCCCCACCTCACGACAGACAGAGAGAGAGAGATAGAGAGAGAGATAGAGAGAGAGAGAGAGAGAGAGAGAGAGAGAGAGAGAGAGAGGTTATCAGTCTCCTCCCTGCCTTCAAGATGGAGCTATGTGGATGATGTCATCGTGCAATGCGAGCGTCCCTGTTGGACTGATGCAATACTCCGGTGACACTTGGTAAGAAGCCGGTGGAACCCACCTACCTGCCTCTCAGGCTCTTTGTTGGCTCCAGTAGGTTTCTATGTTCTAAATTTATAATCTGATTATTTTGCCAGCTTACTTTTTGTGTCTTACTCCCTTGCACTATGCCTACGCCTGGACCCTCCCTCTCTCTCTGGTTGTCATGGTGCTGGCCGCCATGGCTCAGCATTCTGCAGATAAAGGATTGACTCATTAACCCCTTCATGCCTGTCCTCTCAATGACTCAGATATTCTTAAGCCAGATCCACAAACTCCTGCTTGCGTTTACAGCCTACAGTGATGATCAAGTAGGTATTGATGCTACGACCACCATATCAGTCAGAAGATAAGAATTGTAAAACAAACTGTCACATCAAAGACTAGAGCAAAGGTAAGCCATTCCCTCGGAGACTGGAGGATACTGGGGATTTCACACATACACTAATGTAAATTTACAAGGTTGCGATCGTACATAAAGATCCCAGACAAAAAATCTAACTGAAGTCCTATAGAGAACGTACAATCCACCTGCACTGCCATTTAAGTGTGTTATTCCACATTACTATGCCACTCAAAGAAGTAACAAAATTGCCTTCATTCCTGTATTCCAATTTGCAGACATGTCTTCTGTTATACTTCAGTATGGGACCATCTCTCTTGACAAATTCAGTTTCTCAATGCATTGTGAGAAGAAAAAATTGTCTTGGCACTCACAGTGTGTTCGTCACTTGGAACACTTGCTTAAACTTGATTGAGTCAAGATGCGTGAATGAACATAAGATCACCTGTCATTCTCACAATAGCTCTCACTCAGTGCAGATCTCAGCAGTTTCTAATGTGTTGTTCTAATTCTTTCTACATCTATGGAACATGGATTCTTTAATGGGTCCTAAGAGGGTCAGTGATACCAGCTAACCAAAAGGAAGACGACAAGAATCAACACAAAGTAAGATACTCTCCTGGACATGTTTGGCGTCTGGGTAGCAGCCAGCTGAACAGCAGCGACCTGAGTTTGCCATTGGACTAAGAATTTTGTTTTTGTTTTTTACTTTCAATACATTAGTCAATAAATTACATTATATATATTTATTACTTTAGTATAAAATAAGCTTTGGGGAGGACACGCAGACTGCACACAGAAAACTACAAGTTACCATGGAGAGGTCAAACTACACTGCTCACAAAAAGTATGGGATATGTCATTCTGGAATATTTCATTGTGAAGTATGTCCTAATTTAAGAAACGTAATTCTATAGGGTAATCACACCAATGCTAAAAGAAGAAATCTAATGGTGGCTTAAAACATTTGCACAGTATTATATTTTATATACAGTATTCACTTTCTGACTCGACCATTCAATACATTGATAGATCTTTTTTATATTTTTTTCTCAAGATGCTTTGGAAAGTGCTTTTTTACATAGTAACCCCGCCAAACAAAAAAGTATGTGCTGAGTTTATAAGTCTTAGATGACACTTTAAATGTTTCTATATAAATAAGTTACAGCTACATAGCCTACATGTTGCTAACATAGTGCCTACTAATTATGCCGTGTTGTTACAGACATTATTATAGCGAGGGTGTGCAAGCCATGAGTATATCGCATTACTGAAAAGGAATACTGATCACTTACCATTCTGTTATGATTATAAAACCATCACTGTTGGCCAGACTATGAGGTGTCATGTGAAGTGCAGTATGAACAGAAATTGTGTTGTGAAATAGGGCTGGAAGAAAGATGGCTCGGGGTAGCAAAATTGGGTTATCATATTTGGTCACCAATCAAAAGAAGCTGGGCCACTTTTATTATCCAGAGGCAAAATCACAGTACATCCATTCCTTCTCACAAATGCTAGCTGAATTGCTTAAACAGTTAATAGAAGGACTGGCTAAAATTAACAAAATATATCTGGTCATATCCTTAACAGACAAAATTGACAAAGTGAAGGCAAAACTAAGTATTAAGGATATTTTTTGGTCTGATATTTCCCAATAGGAACTTGCATTGCAAGTTAAAATCTTGTAATGCTACAAGACCCGCAAAACCACTTGAGTTTACCAACAAAACCATGACATGACCAGCATTGAAAAGCATAAACCAACTTGGACCAATAAAAAAACAACTTGAAACATGGAACTTGTATGGTCTGGCTTGACAACAATACCAGTATCAAAAACACAATGTGCAATGTGTATTTCCGATGTGTTTAAAAGTAGAACAGAGCTAGTATGGATGTTTTACTGATGGAGATGATTCACCAGTTGAAACTTGAATGGATATAACCAAACATTTCTAAGGACTAATTTGGGACAAACCCAAACCACCAAACCTCCTTTCCCCAAAGCTCCCTTGAGAACTAGATCAGGACTAGTTCAAGACGACTCAAAATCATGTTGTACACTGATTTTAACCAGTGAAAAAAAAGACGCTTCATCTGATTAAAGTTTAGCTTAAGTTTAGCTTAAGACCATAATTTAGACATATATTTATAATTGATGATGTATTAGGAACTTTTGCTAAACTTCAGATAAATAAATAAGTTTTAATTTAAACACTGATTGCTTTCCCTACCCAGGCTGTATCATGTTGTGCATGTAGTGCACATAGAGAATCATTTGGGATTTGTGCCACCATGGGAGAAGCTACAAAAGAAATTATTGTAAACCAGTGCACAAGTCAGAAACATACTGAATAACAGCTTTATTTCTTTAAATTTATTCTATATTTATATCTCAATGGCTATTTTATGGCAGACAATTTTATGACAACACTTAACATGTAAATGTAAGCTTAATATGTCAATAAGATAAATAGATATATAATAAGTTAAAACAGATACAAATACTTAATTATACTGGTCACGTTCATGGGGAGTCACTGAAACTTATCCAGGAATCTACCTGCCTTAAATTAAGTTATTATACCTGTAGATTTGAATCTAAGGAATCAAATGTTTTTGGTTTTGGTTTTTTAATGTTTAATTCTTGAAGATATTCCAATAATTGATATTCCAATAAATGAGACAGTTATTTTTACAATGTATATTTTAATTAAATTGACATGTTTCTATGTGACCTATCACCAGAAAGCTAACAAGAGTTTTTTAGCTTTATTTTATGAAAAAAAAAATGCTATGTTCCTTAGAATAAGACCATAAAAAAGACATGGCAAACAAGCAGACTTAACTTAGCAGGACTAAGTGACTTACCCCTTTTAGTTGTTAACTAATTCTCCACTCTTTAACTATTTACATGTATCCTTAAGTTGGAAATAGTTCATGCATTAAGTAAAAACTTTCTCTTTAACAGTTCTGGATAACACAGTTGGTAGTGCAGCAACATACGACATAACTAGTTGAAAACATTTATGAAAAAAACAAATGATTCACAAAACCCATAACGGAAAGTCTTGAGGTTTTAAGGGAATATAGTGGAGAATATGTCTTGGCTACATGTGCAGCAGTTAAGTCCCTACTTTTTAGCAATTTAAATGCTTGGCAACCACGTCTGTGAGAGCCATGGGCATTAAGAATTAGCTGCAGTGCATATGTGACTGAGTTTAGTTATCTGTCAGGGGATGAGTCTGGCATCAGGTGGCAAGTGTAACTGCAACCAAGTGCAGAAGAGGTGGCTTATTGGATAGTTTGTTCACCCCAGCATGAAACCTAACTGGAAATCACACAATCATCCAACGTAAAAATTCATTATTCAATAAAAAAAAGTCTATTGTGTAGGCCATTTCAACATACCTATTAGAGGTGAAGGGCCTTTAGGCATGGCTTCATGCCTGGATGGATTAAGGTGCAATATTTACATATAAATGGCTGTACTGTACTACTTCAAAGTGGGAATGGATATCCATGGTAACAAACAGTTTTAGACAATGATTTAAAAATTGAAAGGTGACTCATATGGGTTACTATTAACATCCCACAGTTTTGTGTAGCACTATTTAAGAACTACTGGGGTAATAAGGATTTGTAGCCTAAGGTGAGTTAGACTTTTAGTCTTTTAATCATTGACTGCCATGTCCATAAACACCCTCGCTCTCTGTGAAAGGCACTGTACAAAGTGTCACATCTGCCTGACCTGGTCTAGCCTCCAGCCTACAGGGGTCAAGCTGGGACAACAAAGCCATGGGAGCAACCAGCATGTAACCCTGTGCTTTATGACCAGAGGCATCATGGAGGTGGCTGCTGTTTACCCTAACAACATGGAGAACAATGAGGGCTCCAAGACAGCGTGACTCTTGGGTGGTGAATTGCCGCCATATTTCCACGAAGAAGGCTGCATTTAAATCGTCTGATTATTTTGCACAAGTGATCTGTGCAAAAAAAGTGATCTGTTAAAGTCTGCACATTATGTATACACAATACATAATAATACATAATTTACAGTATTCCTTGATATTAAACCTCAAGTTGGAAGGAATAATTCAGACAAATACCGAATTATTGCAAATTTAAGCATATGTTATAATACAGGCATGTGCCATTTAAGGTCCAACTCATCAACGTCTGTTTGTTTTAATAGTTGTGGTCTTAAAAATGATAAGAAATTATGGATCAAGATGTCCTGGATATAGTTCAAAACGGTAAAGACACTACAGATTGTGATGTTACAGTATACAGCACTAAACTGAACTTGAGTTACCATATTTTACTTAATTATTATAACAAATTCCAATGTTAATTGTTTATTTATGTACTGAAAGTATATTGTTAGTGTTTAATGTGCAATGTGTTTTGCTTTTTCTGCCCAGCTGGTCACAAGTCAGTCAACCTGCAGATCCACGGGCAGGATGTTACATCTTAAGAGCAGCAGAAATCCGTCATTCACTTAAAAGCTTACTACCTAACTGGTTGTGTGCTCACTTGCTTGTTAGCTCACGTTTGGACTGTTCTAACTTGGTTAATGTGTTTTGAGCAAGTTACTCATATTTGTGTGGATGACTGTGTCTGTCCTATTGTAAGTAATACTCATATGCTTGTCTCTCTGGTTCACATTCACTTATCTTTTTTTTTTATCTGGCAGATCTTCTGTATTCCTAATACTGTCTACCAATGAGTTTTTGGCTTCCGTCAAAAAAAAAAACATCAGCTGTTTCAACTACTCATCAATCACTCATGTTTTCAGTGGAATTCATAAAGCATTGTTTTCATGCAGTTTTTTGTGAAAACATTTCTATTTACATTAAAACAGCCTAAATAGACTATGTGACTATGGTAATGCCTGCTCATCGTCCTGTTTCACAGAACATGATGCAGACATTAAACTTCACGTACCTTTAAGCAATACATAATGCAATGATGAAAAAGATTTCATTTTACTTAATAACTTCTAACACAGAATGAAAATAACCTGATCAGGTGGCTTGCACCTTTTTCCAAAACCTTAAAAAGTACAAACAAATCAGTTGACCAAATGCAAACCTGTCTCACAGCTGTGAAACGTCCACTCACTTTAAATGAAAATGGGCTTTCAGACTGACACGCTGATCTGCATTCCCACGCCAGTAGATGAAATACCTCAGTGCACTCGTTCAGATGATGCATGCAGCAGTGAATGGAAATACTCACTAGGAGCCAGCTGGCATAGCAAAGGTAGTCATTACTTGCCAGTGAACCACAAAAATAATCTGATTATTGCTACACACACACATTTTAAAATGTGACACAGATTTAAACCACACTTTGTTTGATGTCAAACAAATTTCTTTACTATTGTGGTGCCAATCTTGATATGACTATTGTGTATTTCTCTAGAATGAGAAGCAGATTATGACACTTGGACTAAAATTCAGCAAAGCAGCATTTCTTAAAGTTCTATGAGCTGAAGTGCAAAGCTCATTTAGGAAAAGAAGACGCTTAGAGCACTAAACAAATGTACACCCATGTTTACATGTTAGGAACTACTCGATTTGTATATGTTCTACACTCATAAAAGATGGAAGTTTATGCAAGTGATTCTGCCAGGTTTTTAAGTGTGGACGTTGCAGTAGTAAACAGACTCGAAATTGCAAAGACACTGTACAGCGCTACCTAATGTATGATGTTACAATATACAGTATTGATATAAATTCTGATTCTGCCATATTTTTCTTACTAATTATGACTGATTTTGGGTTAACTGATTATTTATGTACTGGCTGTAAATTAGTAGTTTTTTGTGCAGTGCATTTAACAACTTCTGCCCAACCTGTAACACAAGACAATTAGGGCTGCGGATCCAGGAGCAGAGGGCGAGGTTAAAGAGCAGGGAAAGTCAGTCATTCAATCGAAAGCTCACTGCCTTACACAAATCGTGACGTTGAGTGAAGTAATTTAACTTTCAAGAAGATAGCTTTCAAGATTCATTGTACATTGCAACATGTCCACTAGATCCTCTTAGAGCTGCCGGAATATAAGCATTTATTATCCTCTAATCAGGGACCTACACAACAACCCAAAAGTGTGATTGAATTTAATTTTCAATTGCAACAACTGCAAACAATCTGGGGTGTGTTTCCCCATAACAATTAAACATAAACGTCAAAAAACAACTTAACATTAAGAGTAGAGTAGAGTAAAGTAGAGTAGAGTAGAGTAATGTAGAGTAGAGTAGAAAGGCTTTCCCAAAAGCCTTCTTAGTCTATAAAATTACAACTTCAATGTTATCCTTACAGTTATTCGATGACTCTGCCTCTGGGCTGGAAATGCACCGTCAGTCAAAACTGAACCACCTAATTATATAATTATAAAAACTAATATCTTATAAATATTTATACTGCTGGTATTGATATAATTAATTGTTTGGTTTACATGAATGAAATGACTTACATTTTAAAATGAAGGGATAAAAAAGCACAGTGGCAGGGTATTACTTAGCAACGATGTCATCGTGAATCATGTTCCAGAGGTTTGTGTGGAAAGGCAGGTAGTTATGCCACAGTCCCTACAGTAACCTGAGCCACAGGCTGTTGACACAGTCCCAGCTGAGTCGAACCCTGTCCGCAGGGGGGAATTGAGTTGTGTACAAGCAAACCCCACCTCATTTAATGTGCTGAGTGGTCAAATACACAGTGTGTGACCAGCCCATGGGTTGTGCCTTTTTGGGGCCAGGTGGTCAAACATGGAGTCCATCAGGAAAGGTACACTGTCATTTTTGTCACATACATAGGAGGTAAGATGTCTGGATGAATCACATCGGTTAAAGTGTATTTACATTTTCCTAACAGTTATGTACTTGACAAACCCAGATCCATGTCCCTTGCTACTCAATCACTATATCTGAGTTTGCATCTCATTTGCATAATCAAACAACTTTCTTTTACTTTTTATTGCTTTTCTGATTATCTTCTTTAATAAAATAAAATCAAATGCTCCTTTTTTTAATCGCTTCATTTCATATTCAATTTGAAATATCCCCTAATTTTTGTGAGCAGTATAGTTCTTGGGAGGCTCTGTGAGGGGTAGCACCTCCCAAGTAAGTTCCTAGAGCTGTTTGATTCGACAGTGCCTATAAATACTCAAATCCTTTTTTTTCAGAACCAATCAGTGGCCCAAAGTATCAACATCACGACTTTATTTGTGACCCTGTTCGAATGTATACTATATCTGCTAAAGAAAGGGATTAAAAAACTTAAATAATGTTTACCATAAACAATGGTATAGGGTAGGAATTACTGAAAATATATATATAGGGTAGGAAATATGAAAATTCATGTCAGTCACACATAATGAAGTACAATGAAAAGAGTTTGTGATAGACCTCTTCTCTCCTGAAGCCAAAAAATGAAAAGAAGTACGGTTTGAAGTTCTTTTACCCCATAAACAACAATAAGGCAAAATGCGACAAATGTCCAAACCCAATGCTGCAATCCATCAGCCACACAAACATGAGAAGTCACAGGAGAAGTGTGCACAATATTGCAACACTAGTTCCCTGACAGAAGCTTTTCAGAGATACACATAATATTCAGATACCGGTATAACATTAGGTTATGTTAATAATTGGAACAAAATGCAGGAACTGTGCTTTGCATGGAAAAAAAGCCGTTTTTTGGAAAGCCAGCTGGCACAAAACCTAGAATTCATTCTACTATAAAGTTAAAGCAGCTCCCTCTCCAGTGTCCACTTAAATTACGAATCCTTCTGTATTAACTTAAATGAA
This sequence comes from Parotocinclus maculicauda, assembly GCA_034780255.1. NCBI lineage: Eukaryota > Metazoa > Chordata > Actinopteri > Siluriformes > Loricariidae > Parotocinclus > Parotocinclus maculicauda. The sequence continues at coordinate 10,682 of JAUZSU010128369.1, read as the reverse complement.
GCATTTAAAATGGAGCATTTTAATGTATCGAATGTACTTCCCAGAACAAATGACCTTGAAAGACAATGTTTTATTACAACAAATACGTATCAAATAAAAACCTAGAGTCTCGTAGGGCTTATGTAGGTTTTATACTGTGGCTCATTTGTCAATAACTTGTCACATGCATGTTGCGTTAAACATTAAACTGAATATTAGACCCTGTATGCCTAGAAATATAAGGTGTTGACTTACCACACCATTCATTTGAAATTAAATACTTCTCATGAGGAAATCGAAGGCCCTGCTCAGTCATTTCAAAACATTGGGTTTTGTTGAGAGGAGTATGAGCGACAGCAGATTGACTTTTATTTAACTTAAACAATACAATGAGTTGTACTGAACACCTCAGTGACTTTTCCTGTCAGCTACTATAAATCTATCAAAATACTTATTATTTTTGCCCATTGATCCTTGTTTCCTGTGGTATAAAAAGGTGCCTGAGTAAATGACTGTCAATATTTACGTCCTTAACAAAACCCCTATTCAAATGTTAAAGAGCTCTTAGTGTTCTTTTTGGTACGTGGTTTAACTCTATCAAACTATCAAAACAAAACACAGAATACTTTAGAGTAGTATCTTACATTGTTCATTTTCACAATGATTTACAATGACGTCTCTATTTTTGTATTATATAAGCTATTACTCCATTGCTCTTAACCAACAAGGTCCAGACATTAACTGTTGTTTTTTCTGTAACTAAATCCCAAATATAACTTCTAGCATAATGTTACAATAATTAGTTGTAATGTGGGGACACCCCTGGTGTCCTGCAAGCACCACAAACCCAGTCCCCACCCCAAGGAGAACTGCTGAGCTGGGAACCTGTGGAGACCTGGAACATTGCAGACACCCAGCTATAAACCCATATATACGTTCAAGTGTGCCGTTGTGGCCATTTGGACTTACCCAGGGTGTGAGCAAACTGGGCTTGTAGCCACGGGGGATCACAGAACCTGGATATAACCAAGAGCTGCTCTTAACTGTGCCAGTTAATCAAAATTTAGCTTCATAACCAACAGACCTCTGCTTGCCAGAGATGGAACACAAACCAGTGTGGCTCAATCAATAGGAACCAATGCTCTACCTACTGAGCCACACTATTACATTTCCTGCCTCCTGGCTAGGTGAGGTCTGTCAGTTACAGAGTTGTGTTTCAGTTCCTGGCACTATTGTAGTCCAACAGTGTATGTTTCCTGGCACTGGTGTAAAGTCCAGATAGATGGCACCACTGTGTTTCAAGCTGTTTCTGGCCTCTGTGCACATTCCACTGCATTACATGCTGTTTCCCCTGGGGTAGGTTTACGAAGCTTCAGTGCTTGTCAGGGTGGGGGCCGGCCCTAAGGAGCATGCAGCAGACCTATGGTACCACCATATTACAGTAATACATATTCCATACGATTCAGCTGTGTGTTAAGGGCCATTAAAAACAGTTAATGTATAACAGTTAGTCTGAAAAACAGACCATAGCTAAATGTCTGGATGAATGTATTTTTTATGCAAATAATAAATAAAATAAAAGCTGATTAATAAATTAAGCAATCTGTTAAGTTGATAAAGTTCAAGTCTCAGTGGTGAATCATTTCCTTTACATGGTGCATGTGATCTAATCTAATATAATAATGCAACCTTATCTTTCTTTTGTCTTTGAGGTAAAAAGTAAAAAAGGTTTGCTTTGCACAGAGATTTAAGTGGTACATGCCTAGTCTTTATTCCTCACACAATCATTGTTCACACATTTCATTATGTCTTCTCTTTTTACCTATAGCTTTGGAAAACCATAGACCAGAAGTAAAGTTCTGAAGTAAAGTAATTAAAGTACTACATTAGTATAAGTTACTAAACTAATATAATTAAACATTAAAAGGCAGCTTAATGGACAAACTATTTAAAATATTAAGTAGTTTTATTTAAAATACAGATTTCAGAAACGTGTCAACATGTAGATGAAGTTAATTCAAAAATACACAAAAGTCCCTCCACCTACCAAAAGGCCAAAAAATAAACCATTTATGAGGAGGCCTGGAAAGGTTTTGGGAATAAGAGCAAAAACGCTGCGAGCAAAATATTTAAACCAAATTGTAAGCATTAAATAATTTAGTTGCCAGACAAATAATGTAATGATTCAATTAAGGTCACTGAAATTACTTAAGAGAAAAAAGAGCCCAATTTCCCAAGGTTTCATAGAGTCTTCCAGTGCTTATGCAAAGTTTAATTGAAAACAGTTCAACAAAATCAGTTTATTTTCCACCAGTGCCAAGGCTGCGAGGTAAGGAGAGTGACGAGGATGAAAGTGGAGGTGTTGAGAATAACAAAACATGAAAATGCTACAAGCACAGTACAGAAATGTGGAAGATCACATTCTCCACAGATTTGATTGAGTGTGGAAAAAATATGAGTTAAAAATAATATCCCTGTGCATTGCTAATAAAGACAGCAGCCAAGACATAAAGTTAAAAGCCAAAATAGGTTTAAAAGACAGACACAAAATAGAAATTCAGGGTTATTGTGACCTGTTCACCTCCAGATCTGACTTATAAAAGGCAGCATGTGACATGTGGCATCAGTTATAGGGTACGTATATCATGAAGATACTATTAGACTTACAGCAGATACTTTGTGAATGGAAGAAGACTTAAAAGTCACACAAATATCAGCCACTTTACTAGGAATAAGGCTCCAACCAACAGCATCCTGTGTTCAAAAACGGATTAATGAACATGTAAAATGACCTACAGTTACTATTCCTTACAAACAATGTAGTCATTTATAAGGTAGGTATATAATAAAGTGACCAGTTTGTACACTGTGTGTATAAAAAACAACAACAAGTAACCGTACTGCACATCAGCATGACACCAACACGTCAGGACGTCCTGTGGTCATTTTTTATTGTTGGGGGCAGTAAACGAATGCCACCCTCATGGCTAAAGAACAGGGGTGAAAATCCTGGTGGGGTGGAAAGTGGTTTTTAACTTTTATGGAGAATATATCTTGATTGCCGAGGGCAGTGATCTTATCTCCATAAGCACCCTTGACCATACAAGTTCACCAGCTAAACCAACTAACTAGCATAGGCCACTTGGACAAACATAGAGTGTTGAACTCTTGTTGGAAATGCAACATACGCTGGCTTTTAAGTGGGCATTGCTCATGTTTTTGGATTGATTTCTGGTGTTCACAAACTTTTGCATATGTAGTGTACAAAGAAACAGTTGTGTGTTGTCTTTCAGAAACAAGTGTACCTGACAGAACGGTGGCATAGGTTTCTTGTTAATATTTTCAACATCTTACTTTGATTCAAGCCAGCAATGCCTCACTTTATTACAGATAGCACATTCAGTTCACCTTTCTTTTAAATGTCTGAATTGTGGAATTAGTATCCTAAATAACAACAAACTGCATTCCCCATCGGTCCAAAACGTGTGAGGATGTACAGACGTGACAGAAAAAACACGCTCAGATACGCACCAGTGCAATTCAACCCAAAGTGCTTTATTTACACAGTGCATTAATCTCATCTAGACACTACCTTTTTTTATCTGTAAGTCTCTGACAGTTTCTCTTACAGCTCTCACTCTTTGGCCAGGGGGCTTATGTCACCTATCCCATGCCAGTAAAAGCCGAACATTTATGCTGCGGGAGAGCTGAGCCATTATGGGTGAATGAACAAGCAAATCCACCTTCCTCCCTCCACCCACTCATAATGGTTTAAAAATACCATGATTTCAACATAATAGTCATCATTTTAGCCAGATAAAAAACACACCACACTGGTAAAAATTTAATCACAAGAATGCTGTAAGCAGGGATTACTGGTGTGACATTTACCCACCTCCAAACTTTAAGGGAGATATTCCCACCCACACCCTACCACCTGCCTCCAAGCTATTCCTATGCATTAACTGAGAGCTTATCCAGTGTGACGTACAAATGAGCTGAACAGTTGAGCCAAATGTCTTTCCTCAGCATGGACAGCTTGGCAGATTCACAAAACTCTGATGAGTAGTCCAGAGCCTTAACCACGGAGCCATCACCTACTTTAATTGTGTGTATTGCCTGTACATTTACTTACATAATGTGTTTTGTAATCCCTCTGGGTCTGAGTCACGTACTGTATTTATTATATGTCCCTATCCTTCCATGCCAGAATATATACAGTACAGGCCAATATTCTTAGTCAATAAAATGGTTTATATTCTTATTCCATATTTCCAGAAAAACCCTTGAGCCTTCCAATATGAAGGCAAAGTTTAGCTTTAAAATGTGAGTCCATTTTAATGTACAGGGCAGCGGAAAGCTCCTTTAGACTTGCAGCATTTAGGTGAAGCTCAGTTCAGCAGCTCTAGGCTACGAGGTAAAGTGAGGTGATGTGAAGCCATGAACAGGGTAGTAGAGGGTGGAGGGGAGGAGCTTCTCTGAGATAAAAAGACTTACAGTAGATCAGGCCACAGGGAGGATTTGTGGCCCATTTCTCTTTCTCTCCACAGTTTCCAGTCCAGCAAGAATAAGATAAGTGCTTCAGACCAAACAGAGGGTGAAGAAAATGCCTAATTAAGCATTGGGATATCTTTCTGACAGGCGAGACGCTAAAATTAAGGGAATCAGCAAAAAATACTTCAAGTCATGCTGCACTGATTAGAGGAGGCCACATCTCAAATCCGCCAAACAGGGAAGGGCATTTGTGCTCGATTAAAAAGATTAGACACTTTTTAAGAATATGTAAGTTCACAGGTGGGCAGCACGGTGGCTCTGTGGGTAGAACCACTGCCTCACAGCAAGAAGGTCCCGGGTTCAATCCCAGCATGGAGCGGCTCCACCATGGAGTCCTTTCTGTGTGAAGTTTGCATGTCCTCCCTGTGTATGTGTGGGTTTACTCTGGGTACTTCACTCTCCCCCCACAGTTAAAAAACGTACGTGTTGGGTTAATCGGTGTCTCTAAAGTGGTCCTTAGTGTGTGAGTGTGTGAGTAAAGGTGTGCGTGTGCCCTACGATGGATTGGCATCACGTCTAGGGTTGCTTCTGCCCTTGCACCCAGATGTAAATGTACATAATGTAAATTTATTTTAAGATACATTTAACACTATAAAGATTTGCCAAAAAAGATTTTGGCACAACCTGGTCATATGATATATAGTGTTGATTTTTAATGAAAAATATTTTTGCACAGATTCTGCATGTAGAACTCTGAGCCACAATTACAAAAACATAAGTGGAATATCTGGAAAGGTTCCCAAATACTATGTTCTTTAATGTACACAAAGCCAAATAAAGCCAAAAGTGTTGAGCCACAAGACCACATGTGGCCAAAAGTATTAGAACACACACACACGTCATCAAAATGATTGGGACAGAAACACACACGGCAGAAAAGTATTGAAATACAATCCCACGTGTCCAAAAGTATTTCGATATAATCCCATATTCCTTTTCCTAGCCACATTTCAAGCATTGTTATAGTTCCTACAGGAAACTATTAGTAGTAGTTTGTATATGTATAATTTTGTTTCAAATAGCAAAATTACAATTATACTTATTTACATAGCACTTTTAACACACAATGTTGTCATAATGCAGCTTTGAAACCAAAGCAACTAAACGCATCAGTGGCCAAGACTTAAGAGGCATAAGAAAAAAATTTGAAAGGAACCAGGATGAAATGGGAAGATCAATACTCTATGGTTGAGAGCAGACAACTAAAGTAGGTTCTTTAAACTCCTTGTCTAGTTAAATGTAAAGAAATTCTAAGTGCAAAAGAATCTCGAGAGAATAAAATGGGTTTAGTTCGAATTTCTTGAAGTTTTCGATTCAGATCTGGGAGAGCATGAATCACTTGAGCAGAGAGCACAGGTGGCTCAAGATGGAGCCAAGAAACAAATCGGAACCTATGTTGGATCATGAGCAAATAAAAGTATGAAACCATTTGTACCAGCAGGTATGATCCTGGATTTCACACAGCTGTCTCATTCTACATGTCCACACACTGTAACAGCTTGTAAGACAAAGATGAATTGCTGAAACAAGTGGAACACATGAGAAAATGTTTAATGATGTTCTGCTTATGTATCCAGGTGGAATGAAGCACATGATTGAAGCAAGATGGCTCACTGCTCACATGTTATTAAGAGATATTTGTCGTCAATCACACCCCCCCACCAACCTGCCTGATTGCTTGCATTTTGAAGACAGTATTAGTAATGATAAAAATATTTGAAATCATACAGCTACAGTGACACAATCCACCCACTCATCACAAGACACAAGATGTGGTGTACCTGACATTCTCAGCTGGTCTCACATGGGTACACTATCACATTTAGTGCTAGAAAATACAAAGGCAGACTGGCCTGCATTCACTCTTCCTATGACAAACCATAAACAATATAAAGTCTGTTAGGACTGTAAACGTCATAACATGGAAATGTGTGATGCTTGTCTGGTTTGCTCTTATGGAAAAGGAATGTCTCTGTGACACATTTGGTCAACTCCATGCAAAGGTCAAGCTTACCATGGAAAATTGAAAAACTGGGCTCCTAAAACTCTGTATGCTCCGATTCTGGTTCATTTTTCAAGAGATTCTAGCACATGACCACCAGTATATAACGAGCATTCCAACTCAGCATAGCATGTTTTACCCAGTCGTATCACCAATGGGATTAAAAGAGCCGTATCTTTTTACTAAATATCATTAGTGTGGGTAAGGTTAGCGTTGCTGCTGGTGGGATTTATATTTCAGTTGCATGGGATTACAGACATGCATCAATTGAATTTGTACCTCTCCCTTTCCTCCCCAAAACCCCATGTAGGAAAACAAAACTCAAAACCTATTAAGTAAATAAACTGTAAGATAATTAAACAAAGCTTAAATTAGTTTAACAAAGTTAATGCACCCTATCTCTGTGTCTCAATTTCCTGCACGAAAGAGAAAAAAACTGAGATAGTGCAAGTTTTCATTCTGGTACCCATATTACAATACTAAGGGAATTCAGAATCATATGTTTTCAGTTTTGCTTTAAAAAAATAAACAAAGTTAGGCAAACAGTTGACAAAGTTATTCCTAGGAATAGAGACACTGTTCTGTGTTGGACAATCATGACTTTTTATCTTATATATTTAACTTACATACAATACTGTGCAAACGTCTTAGCCTGACATTAAATTACATCGATCATTGTTTTAATATTAAATAACATACAGAAAATACAGGATATTTGTATCTATTATTTAAAAAAAGAAGAAGAGAAAAACAGCTTCTATAGGCTATAGTGGTATTAAGTAACCCTTACACTTGGGCTATAGATGCATCTGACAGCTTCACCAGGATGGTAACATTTTTAGAAGGAAAATTTGGTGAAAATGCTAAGGTATGCCAAAGCTGGAATAAAGAACATTGAAACACAGTATTAAGGAGGAGTCACAAATTGAATTTTGTGGGTCCAGTCTTTTTGACAGTATTTAATATATGGTCGTTATAACATTGCTAAAACATCAAATAAAACTTTTTTTTAAAATCCAATAATAAATATGTTAAAATGTTGACCTTGCAGGTGATTGGTATAATTTTTCTTGCCACAGCCTTGCCAATAGGTTATGAAATTATTTTTCATTTAGAGGCATACTATATCAACATAGTGGTCCAACACACAAACAAAAACAGAAAGCCTGAAACCTCCAGAAAACTAAACTCAATGCGTTTTGGGCCATAAAGAAACAAACAAAGAGCTAAATTAAGCTGAAAACAATTATTGAAAAAATTTATGTACCCGAACTTTAGTGTGTCTCTATTCCCTGCATGCTTTGCACATGGGCTCTATGTGTGGGTACTCATATTACCTATGTGCAATGCATGCACACATTTTTTGGTACCAATATTATGATACTAAGGTAATTAAGCATGTAGATCTGAACAGCATCAACTCATGTATACCGTAATATATCACACATTTATATTAACTCCAAAGTGTAATCAGGCTGAACTTTTGAAAGAGATCAGCATGTCCCAGAGAATTATTTCAGGTGTTACTCTGAATTGTTTCACATTTGGCTCTGGCACCTACACCCATAGAACAAAAGAGGCAAGCATACACCAGATGCCTGTCTATTGCAAGGGCTGCTGTTGCAGCACTGGGGGATGATCCCCTGACTAGCTTCACCTCTCTCAGATACAGTTAACACCTAACCATGTTGTAAAGCACTGTTGTGTTTCTGCAGTGATGTTCCGCTGTATTTAAATGCTGCACCACTGCTATGTATTTGCAATAATTATTTTTACATTTAAAATCACAATAGATTCTTATTGCAAGGTTACATTCCTAAGATATGTCAACATTCCCACTGATGCTTAGCAATTAAAGGGCTCCTTTCAAGGCAAAATATGATCAAATACAGTATCTCAACCAATGATGTTATTATTCCAAACTGAATCACATTGCATAATAGACGGCTGAAATACTATATTGTTTCAGAAGCGTTAGGAATGTAAATGTGCTCTGTAAGTGTGTACGAGACTCAGACCTGACTCAGAGTTTGTCTGAGGCAATGACATCACCACAGAGCATGACAACCGACACCAGCACACACATCGACCGCAGCACGTCTCTGTTAACTGAGCAGCCAATCATTAGAGCACATCGTCAATTATTCAGGTTGCTGCCATGACACGTCTTCTCCCCTGATGAAGACTAATGGCTAGAGCTCTGGTCAGAGAGGCAGAGGCGTGTTGGAAGATGAGATAAAGCACACTTGCACTATGTATGCGCTAAGTTGCTCTGTTCATTCAGAAAACTCCTGCTGAACACCTGCCTCACCTTCCTTATGCAAACAACATTTTATTTTGCCTCTGAGTTTCTGTGTTAAGTCACAGCTGCCGAGTTTCAGAGTAATCCAGACACTTAACCCTTGTTCCTGGAGTCAGCCAAGGGTCAGCATGTTTAATGCCAACTTATTCGGCTGTAATAGGGCTTTACATGCCAACTGGATGGCACAGAGGTGGGGTTATAACCTGAGAATTAACCAAACAGGACAAACTCACCTAAGGCTCCACATTAATTGCCTGAGCCAATCTTACACACATTCACACTCCATGGACACTGATTAATAAACTGCTGAGCACAAGACTGTGGGAAGATACACAGTCCTATCACACAGCATTATGTAACAGAAACACTAAAAAGGGATAACATTGTCTGAATAGCTATGTTTGTTAGTTACATAAGGCATGGAATAAAAAGGAGCAATAAATACCATGATGGCCAAGTGCTCTCTTGCGCATTGGCTCACATTTGTTCTAACTAGATTGATGTGCTTAGAGACTTTTCTGTCTGTGTGTCTACATGATTTGTGTAGATGATTTTCCGCAACTAATTCTAGAACAAGCTGTAAATTGTGTTCGAAATCTACGTTCCTGTGCTATTGTACGTTTGTTTGTTTGTTCCACTTCTACCTGTATATTCTCTCTAACCTTTATAAAGTAGCTCACATTTGCTCACTGAGTCTCTGTTTCTCCTGGCTGATTTTTAATACTGTCTATCAATACATGTTTAGCTTCCATAAAACAAATCAGGTCCATCGTATCATGGACTGTCGTAGCCTAGTGGTTAAGACACTGGATTCTGGACCTGATGGTCCTGGGTTTAACTCCCACCTCTGCCAAGCTGCCACAGTTGGGTCCCTAAGGGTCCATTACTTGGATTGTAAGACTGTGTAAGTTGTAAGTCGCTCTGGATAAGGGCGTCTGCTAAATGCTGTAAATGTAAATATAAATCATGCTTTTAAGTGTTAAGGCTTTCCGCTACACAGGATTGTAACAATATGTTACTGTTCCATAATTATTGTGAATGTCCATAAATTAAAAAGGTTTAGCATATGTATAACAGTTTAAACTTCAGATGTAATGGCATTATGAAGGCTGTGTAGATAGTAGTGTTCCATTGTTTTTTTTACGGTATCTCCGATTATTTATGTATTATTTGCATAATTTTTTGGTGAAAATAACCTTTATATTTAAATTACAGTACCCTATAAAAACTATGAGACTACAGTAATGTCCCTTCAATGGCCGTTTAGGTCGCTGACCAGGAATTGCAGACAATAAATGAGAATGCTAAAGAGCACATACCTGTTTAAGGCACTTTTGTTTCCTGTTTAAAACAATTTCCAGAAGTAAATCCAAAATAGGTGAATGTATGTCGTTAAAAATCATTTTTGATTAGTTTTGCTTTGTGGAATACAAGACCTGAAGTCTATAAAAAGTGAATAAATTCACATCACCCTGCACAATCATACAAACTTGCACAATCATACACACAGGAAGCTAGAGTATCTGAAGTAAACCCATACAGACACGTGGAAGAGATGCAGACTCCACACAGAGAGGACCCAGACCTCTCCACCTAGGATCAAACCCAGAACCTTATGGCTATGAGACAACAATGCTACCCACCGAGCCAACATGTTTACAATCAATAAAATTACAATTAATCATAACAATAATGGGCAGCACCATTTCCTCACAGCAAGAAGGTCTTAGGTTTGATCGCTAACTGGTGTTTCCAAAGTTCCCTTAGTGTATAAGTGTGTAAATGTCTGTGGCCTATGATGGACTTTCACTCTGTCTAGGGTTGTTCCTGCACTGTGCCCTGTGT
>JAUZSU010128358.1:0-17095 GCA_034780255.1 Parotocinclus maculicauda | reverse complement strand
CATCTACTTAAAGGCAAAAACACACATGAAACATTTTTTTATATACAGCTACATAAATTCAGGCGTTAAGGGGTTAAGAGGCATTTAGTTAGAGCAGCAGATAAATAAGAAAAACACTGACTATTAAAATAATTGTGTTGGGTTGTGTATCCCTGCCATATTTTGTGTGTCGTTCATAACAACACCAAAGCTCAAATAAAAAAAAACATAATAATGTATAGCTCAGCATATTCAAAGGTTTTCAGATCACTCTAACCTGAAAAAAAATATATATTTATATTGCGTTAAAAAAAGACTCACGTTTGGCCCAGAGTTTAATGGCTCTCAGTGTAAGTCTGAAGTTCTCAATGTTGGGTACCAGATGAAGAATCTCATCAGTCACCCTGCAACCTAAACAAAAACGCTCATCAGACCAAAGCACAGAACAAACAAAACTGTTAAGAAAGCTGCAATAAAAGCAAACAGAACATCTTACCATTCAGGCTCCTTATACAGCGAATGTCCAGGTTCTTCAGTAAACTATCATCTCGCAAATCCAAGTTCTCTGGAATGGTCTGCAGTGCTAACCGGGCAAACAGGATATCAATCTGACACACATAAAAACAAGAAATCAACTGTGTATGTACGTACATGTACACACATGCGCCCGCCCGCACACACTACCATTCGGAATGCATCCACTCACACATACGCCTGTGATTTTACATTTGTCCTATTAAGGTTATTAACCAATATATTACGCTGCCAGACACACTAGTTAAAATGCAGTTGTGACAACAGAAGCCTTTAGTAAACACATTTGCAATTAACGAAGACGAATAACTTATGACTTAAATAACATAAATTTGGGAGTTTTCGGGTAGTGATGCCAGAGACAAAGAGTTTCTTTGGTAACCATGGATATTACATATTTCTTATTCACTGTCACGTTCTTTGGTCCAAATAAGCGAATAACGTTACAAGTATATAATAGGATTTGATTCGGTACTTTAGGATTTGGTCCGAATAAGCGGCTGGTCCCATTAACCGGTGGTCCTATTAACCAGTGGACTGTACTTAATTTTGTCAGTAGTGTAGATATGCTGTATTCAATACATTTCCAGTTAAATTCACCCACCAGAATGACTTTTAGTTAAAACTCAGCTTGGCACCAAATAACTAAAGAAAGAATGACAACTGCAGATCTAAAAGAAAAAAATAAGTGTACCATTCCACAGCTACAGATGAGCCGTCTGTAGCATATTCACACTGAAAGCTATAGCAGTCGGTGGCGGTCGGCAAAGGGGTGGGTGGGTTGTTGTGCACGTGTGTGTGGGGGGGCATTGGCTGGTTGTGAGGGTTGGGGATTGGGGGGGTTAGGGTGATGATTTCCATTGCAGCAGCAGGGTCCCCAGCTGTCCTGTTTGAGCAGAGATAGGTGGCATGAGCTCAGGGACCACTTAACCTCAACAGAATTTTAACTCAGGGAGTTCAGTGGCTACTGAAATTCTGCTCAGCAGCCCCACTTAAAATGGAAACTGTACACCCATGGGGGAGGACCGGCAACGTTCCTGAATTAGCTGAGAAGAACAGGCTCAGCACAGTGGCTCTTTAAACGTAATTAAGCATCAATGTCAGGCATGTCAGCAAATGAAATGTGGGGGGAAAACAATGACTCAAAGGAGATCAGCATCCCCTGATTAAATATTATCCCACTCGAGAATTCAATTTGTATTCTTTTCATGGGTTTCTTAAAAAGCATAATGATCTCAAGTATACAGTGTAACACTGCAACTGCACTATTTGTGATTTGACCACACTACCATTTACTTTTAAACCTCTATCAGCTCTGTTAGTCGTTTAATGTTTCAGTTCCAGAAGAAAATCAGCCTCTACAATTATTACAGCTATCATAGCAAGGCCAGAGAATGACCTGTGGGTCTTATTTTTATTGTTCAAGAGTACATTTTAAACACATAACTTTCTCATAATTACCTGCCAAATTGACTTTTTGATGTAAATTAACTTTTTTTCCAACCATTATTACATTATTACCATGATTTGGCTTTGGTTTGCAGTCTGTATCGTTGCCTGATCCCCCAGATTTAGACCAAACAAAAGCTATTAACCTCTGTTGAACTATGCATTATTATACAAGCTGTATTCTAAGGTCCAAATCAATAATTTCAATGTCTAACAACAGAGCGCTTTTGGAAGACCTGGCTACCGAAAGACCCCCTTTGAAAACACGAGGCATTTTTTTAATCCTTCAATGTGACACATTATTTCTGATGGTCCGAACAAAAAGCCACTGTTTCTGAAAGGGAGAGGAGAGCATTGTCCTCTCTGGAACCCTTCTGGTTGGGAAGGGCCGTCAAATCAAACGGTCGTCTTTCACGGCGAGCAGAGGGAGGGATCCAAGCCCGGCCTCTACCCCAGGGACCCTTCAGTCAGTTTTAGGGGCCAAATGAGGTGTAAGTCTATTAAAAGGGCGTTTGTGTCCCAATCACAGACCCACTGGGAGCCTCTGCCTTGTCATTCAGGTGCAGCTAATTTTCCTTATGCTCCTCGTAGCCTGGTGTGAGGCTTCAACAGAGGGGGCTAAAAGGAGATCAGACATTAACAGATGATTATAGAGATCAGACAATGGCAGAGAATAAACTCTGGCTGATAAGGAAATGCTAAAATAGTGGATAATATATGTGTAGCGTAGCTTTTTACTGCTGGACCTTTTATTTAGTAGTCTAGTTTCTTAACAACAGAAATTTCTATTAAATTTTTTATCAACAAAACATGCATTTTGACTTATAAGAGTGTAAGAACATTTTATTCACAGTACACTTTGACAAAACTAATGATCTCACTGTTGTGGTAAAACTAATTACACACATTTAACTAAGTTCTTTGCTTAGCACTGCATCCGTTAGGTCTCTGAATTAGTGTGCATTTTGAAAATATAATTTTCTGCCCAACAAGAAATTAAAATATAGCAAAATTATATTGTAAACTTGTTTGATTTGCTTTATAAACCTGTATTTTCCAAAACTCCAGAATGACATTAAACCACATCATGTGCTGAAGTAAAGTTCAGGTAGTAGATTTAAAGATTTAAATGGAGCATATACACTGGATATTTTACTGCACTGCTCACTCTGCAATGAAAAGGATAAGGAACATTTACATAAATGGCATAAATGACTCGCACAGAAAATATCTGAATGAGAGGAGAAAGTCAGGGGAACACTCGGTGTCCTTCCATCATTATGAAAGGCAAAAAAAATCAGACTGAAGAAAAAATTGGGCCAGTTCTCGCTCAATCACCACACTGAAATGGGATCCTCACTTTATCAAAATGAAAAACGCTGGCAGGATAGAGAACAATTGCATTGAGAAACCTCCATACTAAAAGAGCTAATTAAAAGGAAAGCAATTTCACTCTTGCACATTCAAACTCTTTAATTGAAAAGAAAATAAATAACAGCAGGAGAAAGGGCTGAAAGATTGAGAACAGGAGTGTACGTTCGGTCACTGAGGCAGATGGCAACAAATAGCTGAAAATTGTAAAGTCAATGGCAGCTCCCAGAACGGTGCCCACATTGTGCTCGCTGATGACTTAAGGACCGATTCCATATGGTATCAAAAAGCCAATTGAGGCTTTTTTTCAAACTGAACTTTCAATCTGGTAGACTTTCACTTATAAAGTGAAGATTTTTAGGGGGGCAAATGTGTATTTTGTTTGAAAAGATACAGAAGACTCCCCCAGAAAGACCTAGAGAAACTTACAAAGTGCTGTGCATTTAAAAATTCCATGCTGTTGTGGTTTCTTTTTCTGGCCTCATCCTTGACTTTGTAATTGTTTGATCGTTCAACACAGAGGACTAATTTACCCCCTGCTAGGCAGCCTGTGTGTTACGCCATTCTGTGAAACATTTAGCTGAATCTGAAATGAGCCAGTGGCAGAAAAATCCTGTGCTCCATGTGCGCTCACCTATTTATAGACAAGTCTGTTGGCATTTCATCAGTATTAACCCTTTGGGCAGTGCCCACCCATATGCTTCATCCCCTGTGGCAAAAAGGGAGTATTCGCGACCTGATGTACTTTGTGTCATATACTGTTATAAAGCTTTTGATGACTTCTTTTTAGATTTAAAAGTCCAGAATGTATTATTATTATTATTATTATTATTATTATTATTATTATTATTATTAATATTATTACTATTATTATTATTTTTTTATAATCAATATTATTATTATTATGGGGTCGCGGGTCAGCCAGTGCCCACTCGGCAACTCTGGGAGCAAGAGCAGGAACAGCCGTACACGGGGCGCCAATCCATTGTAGGGCACACACACAGTCACACACTAAGGGACACTTATTTTTAGAAACTATTATTATTAATATTTGTTTTATTCATTTACCATCCACCTTAATGCAGTTCATTTATTATATAATTTTAGAATTTTATCATCCAAGTATTTATAATTGATAACTTCTACATGGAATTCCTCATGGTTCCTTAATGAAAGCAACTCCAATCTTAATGTTTCACATCTTAAACTATCCGGGACACCCCTCCACCCTTGTGTGCTACTCATGTCTCGCCTTGTAGTAACCTACTGTCCCTATTCTTCTGTCTTGTCACTCAAAGGATGAGAAATATTCAACATATTTCTCTTTTCTTTCATACAGAGCCATAGGACGCCTGGTAAACGAGAGAAGCCACATCTCCAGAGGATATCGCTGCCCCCAACAGCATGTGGCCAATTGTTTAGTGACATTTTGCTTCAGTGAATTCGAAATTACTCCCAGCATCACTTTGCACAACAGCGGTAAAAACAGTAGCCATAAAACATAATCAAGTAAGTAAGTCATTCGTTGGAATGAATCCCTATTGTAATTCAGAAAGAACCTGTAAAAGGATTATCATGCCTTATACAGAGTGGATTTTCTGGAAGTCTGGAACAGATGATTAGATTACCATGAATGCCAACATGTACGATGACATACTAAAGCAGAGCATGATTCCTTTTGCAGGGCAGAATTCCAACATGATATCAACCCAAAACACACTTCCTAAAGAAACTGAGGATAAAGGTGCTGGACTGGCCAAGCATATTCTCCAGACCTAAACCATTAAGCATCTGTGGAGGAGCGAAAGGTCTCTAACATCCCCCAGCTCTATGACGTCATCACCTGTGAAGCTCTAGTGAACTCCCAAGAAAGTTAAGGCCGTGCTAGATTATAATAATGGTGGCCACACAAAATATTGTTACTTTGGCCACAATTTATGGACATTAATGGCTGTGTTGAGTTATTTAGAAGGCACAGCATTTATACAAGCTGTAGACTGACTACTTTACATTGTATAAGTGTCATATCTTTAGTGTTGTCCCATGAAAAGGTGTAATAAAAAAGGCTTACATTTGTCACACAGCTCGGCGGACCACACCCACGCACGTTCACGCTCACCCTCGCCGGCTTATTGATTCACACACCTGGACCTCATCACACACACCCCTACTTCTACTCCTCTCTCTCAATCCGCCATCGCGAAGTCTCGTTGATTCTCCGAGTTCTGAGTGTTTTCAAATGATCGATTACCTGGAATATCTGAAGTCGGCCAAACATCTCAGCCCCCGCCAGGCCCGCTGGGCCCTATTCTTTGCCCGATTCGACCTGGGGATCTCGTACCGCCCGGGGTCCCGAAATACTAAGGCTGATGCCCTTTCTCGCTGTATGGAGACCTCTTCAGTTTCCACGGACACTCCGGAGCCCATCCTCCCAGCCTCGTGCTTCCTCGGGGCCCTACAGTGTGACTGGACCAGGCCCTGACCAGGACCCGCCCCCCACCAGGAACCCCCCCAGATAAGAAGTATGTTCCCTCTCAATTTCTGGACCGTCTCCTTGTGTGGGCGCATGTCTCTCCACGCTCAGGGCATCCAGGAGAGACCCGGACACACCAACTCCTGTCGTTGGTGGGAGACCATGGCGAGGGACATGCATTTGTGGCCTCCTGCTCAACCTGCACATGGTGCAAAACCCCCCGCACCCTCCCGTCAGGACAACTCGTCCCCTTGCCCATCCCGGAACGCCCCAGTTCCCACCTGGCACTGGATTTCCTGACGAACCTTCCCCTTTCCCGGGGCCAGACCTCCATCCTCACGGTAATTGACCGCTTCTCCCAGTCCTGGTCCTGGTTCATATCTCTCCCCAAGCTCCCCACAGCATTAGAGATGGCGGAACTGTTTTTTTAGCAGGATTTCACCGTGTTCGGGATCCCGGAGTCGATCCACTCGGACCGAGGTCCCCAGTTTACCTCCACAGTCTGGAGAGCCTTCCTGGAAAAGTTGGGGGCAACCGTCAGCCTCACCTCAGGGTACCACCTTCAATCCAATGGGCAATGCAAGAGAGTGAACCAGGAGCTGGGCAAATTTCTCCGGCTGTACTGTACCGAAAATCCCACCGATTGGGCGCGCTTCCTCCCCTGGGTTGAGATCCCTGTCACTTACCGTCTTTCTCTGCCTTCCCACATGCACACTCACCCGGTCTTTCATGACTCCTTTTTTAGATCCTGGGTCCCTTTCCGCTGGCTGATTCTCCCCTGGTCGAGCTGCCTCCGGAGGAGGTTAACGGTGCCCCAGCATACACAGTCAGTGGCTTGCTGGAC
This sequence comes from Parotocinclus maculicauda, assembly GCA_034780255.1. Lineage (NCBI taxonomy): Eukaryota > Metazoa > Chordata > Actinopteri > Siluriformes > Loricariidae > Parotocinclus > Parotocinclus maculicauda. The sequence continues at coordinate 10,445 of JAUZSU010128358.1, read as the reverse complement.
TCTTGGAGGCGTGCTTCGCGGCTGCAGTACCACGTGAACTGGGAGGGATACAGTTGTGGTGTTGGGTGGACACCAAGGACATCTTGGACCCCCTCCTCGTTAGGGACTTTCACGCCACTCATACGGACCGCCCTGCCCCTCGCGGCCACGGCCGCCCCGGAAGATCCCCCCCACACGCAGACCCCCAACCGGTACACGCTCACCCTCGCCCGCTTATTGATTCACACACCTGGACCTCAATCACATTTATCACACACATCCCTACCTTTACTCTTCTCTCTCACTCCGCCATCGCGAAGTCTCGTTGATTTTCCAAAATCTCAGCGTTTTCAAATTATCGATTACCTGGAATACGTTGCCGACCTGTTTCTCGTTTTCGACCTTCGTACCTGCCTTATCCTGTTTGTACCCGTTTGCTGTTACCGACCATTTGCCTGTTTGACCACGATTTTTGCCCGCTGGTCCTATTAACTGGTGGTTCTATTGATGGGAATCGACTGTATATATATATATATTATAGAATTATGGAGGTGAACCTAATAAAGTGACCATTGAGTGAATTTTTCAGTTTATCTGAAATTCAGTGAAATCCCCCCTCAATCATAAGAGCAGATTTGATGTGTGTATGTGAGTATGTGTACTGCTTGCAGTGACAATGTTATCAGAAAGGAATGAACAAATGAGCGCCTTTAGTTGAGGAGCTGAAACCAGATGGGTAAGTTTACTCAACCACAGTAGCAGCTGTCACTTTCTGGGTGCTGCTAAGTGCTTCACTAGTCAAGATTTCAGCTCTCCAAAGTCTGTGAGCAACTCACCGACCAAAACGCACAAACAGTAACCACACACCCTCAGCCTATCCAAATGCATGCTCTGAGGACATTTAAAAAAGTGTTTCTTGTGAGGCTTGTCGGCATTTAATCCTGGAGCGAGCAGTGTGAGGTGGGTGTGTGTTTTTGTGAGAAATGCAGCAGGCATCGAAACGCAGCTTTCTGTTCTGGCACCATTACAGGAGCGGAAATAAAACAAAGTCCCGAGTGCATCCTCCAAAACTGCTGTTTTCATCTCATTCAGTCTGAGCTGGAATGAATTCTCGATAAGTCTTGCAGGATGAGCCCACTGGGAATAGCTACACACACACAACGCTCGCTTGCACTTCTAAATGTGGCCTAAAAGAAATTGAATGTATGCGTTATTCCTTTTCGTCAAGTTCATCACGGGCGTTTAAATGCAGATCTATTCAAGAGGGAATATCCTACAGGCAAGAGCAAAAAACAAACAAGAGGAAACAAAAGCCATTGTAATACCCCCTTTCATTATCTTTAAATACTGTATTGCACTCCCCTGTAGATTAACTGAGGCCTGAATGAAAGAATATGGTTCCTGCAGAGGTGTCCCACTGTTTGTTATTCAGGCAGATCTCAGAACGGGGATGCTAAATCGTCTGTGTGGCTGTTAGGTTGCCTCCATTACCATATGTGTGTCATTTCTAGAGACATAGAAAGGACTGGGGCTCAACTGGGGACTATTGATCCTACAGCACTCCATTTCAAGTTAATTGTGCTTAAAATGAGGTGTATACAACTGTGCACTCACACACACACACACACACACACACAAAACAAGCACACACATGCAGGCCTACCTACATGCGCAGTGACTTATATATGTATATGCATTTATTTGTGTATAATTTGTTCTTTCATATGTTTCTAGATTAATTAATACATTTTCCTGGTAAAATGCATCTATTTTAATATGATACTGACACACTGGAATACATACAGAATGTGGATTGTATGTTTTAGAAACATTAATTTGCAAATGTTTGGCAACCCATGGACAAATGACGGTTTGGGTTTTTTTTTACAATGGGAAAAAATATTTTTCAGTATAAATTTGTATAGCATTTATAATGAAGAATGTTATGTATTGGATGTAATGAAATTAAATAATTAATATTTAATGTCTTGCAGGATTTGAAAATTCAAATTTGTTTGTACCGTAAAAAGCTTTGTGGTTTTGGTCAAATGCCCGGAATGATAACATTCCCTAAAGTACATCCTAACTCAGTGTAGAAAATTATATATATAATATTCTTTCACTTTTATTTAATTGCAGAAAAAGATCGGAAATATCTTACCACAATTCCTGTTTCCACTGAGTGATGGTCCATCCCTGATGCCTCAGAACCAAGAGAACTTGATACTGCTTCCCGAATATGGTTAACACGAGGCTTCTTTTTGGGACAGTAAAGTTTTAAGTGGCAGTTGTGAATGTAGGACTGTATTCTAGTGCTTTATAAAGGATTGATAAATAATCCCTTGCCCATGTGGTTCTATCAGCTGTTGATGAATACCTTGGTGCAGGATTTCATTTCATTAATATTTCACATGCATTTGTTGAGATCCTGGAGATCCTCTGCCCACCTTTGCTCCATGACTCAGCCATTCCTGGATGCTTCTATTGTACCGAATAATGATTACACTCACCTGTTGACATCACCTGTTTGAAATCACACCATTATTTTGCTTTTTGTTTACCTAATTTTTAGCGCTAAACTCTTTTTTTTTATGTGTTGCAGGCCTGTAATGCAGGAATGGATGTTTATTAATGAATGTAATTAAGTTAATACTATGACGAAAAAAAAAACATGGAATATATTTGGTTCATAATGACTGCAGTTAAATAAAGGTAAATGTAAAAGACTTTGCTTTTATTTCTTTGCATTATTTATCCCATGCCAACTTTTTCTGATTTCAGAACATGCAATAATCAGTTATATGCAGAGTAAAATTCTGAAATTCAATCCTCTGGGAGAAACAACAGCTCACCCTGATTCCCCAGGACACTAAGCAGTATAATCTAAGCAAAGAAACTATTGCTACCAGTTGCCGTGGTATTTAGGCAAAATTTTTATTTATAGTTGGTACGGTTGGTTTCCTCATTCAGCATGAAAGTAGGGGACTAAGTTTGGTGTCTTAAAACTTTTGACCATATAGAATCATTGGTTTGCTAATCAGATATTTGTGAGTCCAAATCTTGGCTCCATTGGTGCCAGGCCCTTAGTGTTCAACCACCTAGTTTAATTATGTGGCACTTATGATATTGACAATATCAATATTATATGAAGTTGACATATTTGGGTATTATGTACTGGAAAGGTTTTAGGTAAAAGTGACTTAAAGCTAAATTAACAAATATAAAACACTTAAAATATTGGGATGTTTGACTAAAAATTGTGCAAATTGCTGTTTTTTTCCAGACTAGTAATTTAATTGTAAACCTAAGATGTAATTTATTGAGCTGTTAGAATAGCAGAATATTCTGGCTACAGTAATAGGAATAAATCAGTTCGGTGTTAGCTTGAGGCCTTAAATGGAGATCTGCTAAAATCTAAGTGTACATTATTCCTACTCTTTACAATCAAGTATATAGTAAGGGTCTGTTCACATCCCATAATGACACTCACATAAGTGTGTTTATACACAACAAATCATTTTGTATAGCAGGGACTCTGAGGCCTTCTGCATAATAATTGACATAATGCAAACGGGTGTAATACACACACATACACACACACACACACACACACATCGGGAGGAGTGAGATTTAATTTGCATGGGAGATTAGTGGTCTATAGGTGGACTCAGTGCCTTGGGGTGTCCTCTTTATTAATAGGATCTGCTACCTTAAAATCCATTAGGACAATTGAGCAGAGCCACACATAAATTCATTTTAAATCCAGCATGAAAATGTTTAACTGGTAGCGCACTGTGTCCCAGGAGAGAGCTGAGTGAACACACACATGCATTTGTACTGCTAAGCTAGGAAAGTGAGTAGCATAACTAAATCACTTGCGTTCATACATGTTAACTTGACCCAGTCTGAAAGTTTGGACACCCCTGATCAATTTGCATGTGTTCGTGATTATCTAACTTAGTTGATGAATGAATTATGAAACTTAGTTAAATGGATGGACGATCCCCCAACCTACCCTCTCTAAGACACATTCAGTCATGTCTTCAGGTGAGGCCCAATGTACCACCAACTGAGAGCCCGTTTTTATTACATTAATATTCTTGGGGCGGGCATAGTGCAGCAGTTAGCACTTTGCCTCACAGCTCTGAGATCCCTGGTTCGATCCTGACTTCAGCCTATATGGAGTTAACATGTCCTCGACATGTCTGCATGGGTTTTCTCTGGGTAGGCCTGTTTAATTCCACATTCACAAGACATGTGTGTTAGAGTAACTTAATTGGCGTTTCCAAAGTGCCCTTAGTGTGTGAGTGTGTGCACGAGTGTGTGAGTGTATGTGAATGTATCTGAGTATTGTCCTGTCCCTGTGACAGTAGAACAGATAAGAAAATGAATAAAAGAATGAATAACATTCTTGGTCAGGGTTGTAGAGAAGCTCCAGCAACTATCCTGGAGAAGTTATTATGCTCTGGACAGTCTGCATCACTTCTATCAAACATTGCTGGATGTGATGACCGGCACACCCATAAAACAGCCCCTGTAATCATACCTGGGTCAAATCAGTAGTGGGCTAGTTATTAAACTATAATATTATTAGTATTATTATTAGTAGTAGTATGTGGAGCATGGATAATATTAGTTGTTTTTTTTTGCTGCTGTTGTTGTTATAAAGGCTACTGTTTATTATATGTAGTTTTATGTATAAAACATCGTTTTAATCGGTAATAAGGACTTAATAAAAAACATTTTTTGTACAAGTAATACACAACCTGAACATTTTAATCAGGGAGATGGTTTACAGGTTATTCTAATTACATTTTTATGTTAAGCTCATCAGCAGCATGTATCGATCTGAATTACTAATTATTACCAAAGTATCAAAAGAACAAATGAACTCCATGGTGTGATAACGGTACATTCATGACCCATCACTCAGCCCTAATACACACTAATTAAATGATCACAGCTGTGTATGTGTGTGTGTGTGTGTGTGTGTGTGTGTGTGTGTGTGTGTGTGTGTTTTCAAGCTTTAGGTTTCTACATTTAAACACACACACACACACACACACACAAACAGAAACACACACACATACACACACACACACACACACAATGACAGAGCAAAGCAGCAGGTTACCATTGAGGCAAAGCGCAGGGTTCTGAACAGGGCTGTTAATTTACAGAGCAAATATTTATTTTTCAGTTGCAACTGAAACCAGGTTACAGCATAATCAGCTTTCCTTTGACCCGACATTAATCCTTTTCATTAAGCATTTCAAATAGTAAACACAATTTCAATAAATGCGATGCACTACATACAGTAAGTAATAAAATAAAGCTTGTGTTTACATAAACCTGGTAGCTCTGTCCGTCAGCAGTAACTGAGGACCAGGGTATTATACTATTAGCCAATACTGGGCTTGTTGGATGTTTTGTTGGATGAGTTTGAGTTCAGGGGTCAGAGCAGACCAAGCAAGGTTTTTCACACTAAACAAAATCATCTCATTATGCACTAGTTTTACACGAATTTGCTGGTCCCATTGAGTGACCATTAGTGTCTGAGCTATTGTTGCTCCTAGGCTTTTTAACTTTGCAAAAATATCACTCACATTTGGCTAGAACAGTCTTATGAAATAGTACTAGATATAATAATTTGATAAACTACACTGATCACAAAAATTAGGGGATATTGCATGTTGTGAGTAGTATAGTTTAACTAGTTTGTAGGAAATGTATGACACTAGAATTCTGCATGCCAGTAATCCTTTCAGTATAGCCAGTGTTAATTAAATGTGTACTGTTCAAATAATTTAGGAAGAAGTGTGGCTGAAACAGTCTAATCCATTAGTGCCTTCTTGTTTTTGCCATGTTCTGTATGAATAATGATTCATTAGGGTAAATATACTGCTCACGAAATTAGGGGATATTGCATTATGGGATATTTCGTTTTGAAGTATCCCCTACTTTTTGTGAGCAGTATAAACTGTATGTAACCTTTGAAATAACGATTTGTAATTATTTGAAAGACATTTTGAAAGCAAGCTTGATTGCTCCCCGGTTGAGCAACCAGAAGCGACATTGCAAGGAAAAACTTCCAGAAATGAAATGAAAGAAACTTTGATAGAAATCTATCAAAGTTTGGACATCCTGTCCTCTTATGAGAAATTGAACAGGATTCAATTGTCTAGTCAAGGTAGAAATGTAATTAATGTTATTAAAATGTTATTTTATTGCAAAATTATAAATATTTGTTATAAACAATAACTTGAAAGAAACTTCCATGTAGAAAAATGATTGACTATGTTTAAGTCAGTGTAAGTTTTGTGGTGGGTAGGTGTTACATTATCAAGCATTATCCACAAGTGGTGATATTTTATCCTATCCTATCTGAACTACAGTTTTATAGCTGCTATAAGTGTGTGTGTGTGGTCAGTGGTTTAGATTGAAAAAAGGAGGTCTGTATGTCTGTCTCTCTCTCTCTCTTACTCACACACACACACACACACACACACACACACACACCAAGACACGCCTGAGTCTCCCAGCGTATGGATGGAATTGAATTTGTAAAACCCTTTCCACAGAAGCTTCTCAGCAGGAGGTTATTAGTGGAATTTTCTTTGGCAAAATGCACCAAGCTTTCTGTCTCTCTCTATCTCTCTCTCTCTCTCTCTCTCTCTCTCTCTCTTTTTTTTCTCTGACTCTGTCTCTAGATTTTAACACTACACAGAGACAGCCTCCTGCCTTTAAAAACACACAAAAGAGCACAAAAAGAAAATGAAATCCTCCGTTGAGGATTAAGCCACTTATATAACTATCCAATTAGCACAAGGTTTCTGAGAGGCCACAGAAAGTAACCCATGTTTACATGACTCAGATAGCCGGCACAGAGGAATGGACCTGCCCACATGAGTGCCACACACACACACACACACACACATATATATATACAAATATATATACTAACACACACAGTAACACAATAGACCTGTTCTGTACAGACTAAAGGTGTAACGTGTGTGTCTGTGTGTGTCTGTGTAATCATCTATAATTATGTCAAAATCGTACAGTCTACACACACACACACACACACCAGCCTTTATTCACTATTACTGATTGGAACTTTGGACTTGTCACTGCACCACTAAGCTCAGGTGTTTTCTTAATAACAAACAAAAACACCGAAAATAAGTCACTTTTATTTTGTAACATAACATTTGAGGAAATCAGAATGAATGTTTTACTTATTTAATTTTTTAGTTTAATAACAGTTACAATTTCAATTAATACATTTAATAAAAATGTGCTATATTATTGTTATATTATTATATAATATCCAGCAATAATAATAATAATATTATTAACAACAACAACAGTAATAATAATAATAGTTATTATAATAATATAATAAATAAATATAATAATAATATAATAATAATAATAATAGTTATTATAATAATAATAATAATATAATAAATAAATATAATAATAATATAATAATAATAATAATAATAATGGAGGTTTTATAGAATAACAGGTTGCATTTTACATTGAATTTCAGAGGGGGTGTGTTTGTGTTAGTGTGTGTGTGTGTGTGTTTAGTGATGTATTTTTAGTTTAACATGGTTGTGTGTGACATTTAGGAGGATTTTTTTAAACATTCCTCCTGCTGTTCAGACTTTGAGCTTCAGGTTCAGATCAGTTCTGTAATAAATGTGTTTTCTGAATTCTAAGTTCCTCCTTTAATCTTTATCTCCTATCAGGATTGAGTTTTCTCGTGTTTATTAAAGTCGTTTTGATTGGATTCTGATTGTTGTTGCTCAGGTCACTGTTTGACCCCGATGAAGATGGGTCCGTGCCGTGGCTCTTTTACCCGCTGGTTCTTTAATGCAGCATCGGGGGCGTGTCAGGTGTTCAAATTCGGAGGATGTAAACCCAACAGTAACAATTACGTCTCTGAACAAGAGTGTGAAGACGCCTGTAATGGAACCCCAGGTACAGTCATCAGATTCCCTCTCATTACAATAGAATATCAGTCCAGTACTGGCCAAACGCCCCGCCCCTGCTGCTGTGGTTCCTACTAACAGTTCAAAACTAGCTCAGCCTGGCACACACACACACACACACACACACACACACATTTTAAATCCTCCCTTATTAGCAGTTATTATAGATTTTAGTTTGTGTCCATAATGCTTACCCTGTTGCAGCTGCCACTGAAAATAGGTGGGGTTTAAAATAAACACCATACCAGATAATAGAGAAATGGATTAAGATTGTTATGTTTGTATTAATGTTTAGATTTTGACGTTGTGTAAATGTAATTCCTCTTTAGTGCCTTATGAAGGACGGAAAGTTAAAGAACAGTCAGAAGGTATTTAACTTTAAAATCTCATTATTAATTAGTGCTGAGTTTCCTGTAGCAGGCTGTGTGTGTTTACCTGACTCTGTGTGTGTGTGTGTGTGTGGGCGCAGTGTGTGGTTCCCCGTGTGAGGAAGGACAGTTTGTGTGTTCCAGTGGATGTTGTGTAGATAAAAGTGTGGAGTGTGACGGTGTGAAACACTGTAGTGACGGATCAGATGAAGACAAATGCCTCCAATGTGAGACACACACACACACACACACACACACACACACACACACACACATATACTCTAACATAGACACGTAGGATAAGGAACCTAAATAAGGTGTGTGTGTGTGTGTGTGTGTTTTAGTAAATGTTACTCTGAGTCACTTACTGGAAATCGATGTGGATGAGAAGAAAGGTGAGTTTATAACGTTTTATTTCTGATTTATGTGAATGAGTTTGTGTTAGTGTGAGTAGTGAGGGGCTGTAGGGGTGTGTAGGGGTGTGTAGGGGTGTGTAGGGGGCTGTAGGGGGCTGTAGGGGTGTGTAGGGGTGTGTAGGGGGCTGTAGGAAGGTCCGGTGGGTAACGCTGGGACAGCAGGGTGTGTTGTTATAACGAGGTGTGATGGGGTTGTCGTTAATTATGGAATTAATAAAGTAAAGTGATTGGGAGGTTCTCCTTACGCTGCACTCCTCCTAACTGGGTTTTATAGATCAGGGGGACACTTCTTAATCTATAGACAGAGTATAGACTGTGTGTGTGTGTGTGTGTGTGTGTGTGTGTGTACAGCAGAGTGTGTTGAACCCCCCGTGACCGGGCCATGCAGAGCCAGTATGCTCCGGTGGTTTTATGATCCGTTGAAGCAGAGCTGCTCTCGTTTTACCTACGGAGGCTGTGCTGGAAACGACAACAACTTTGAGAAGAAAGATGAATGCATGAGAAAATGTAGTGGTGTTACAGGTATTTATTCTTATTTACACTTTATAGAATTTTATCCTCCAGTACAGGTCCAGTACAGGTCCAGTAAAGCTGAGGGTCAGGAGTTGTTGTGACTCTGAGGTGCAGATCATAGTCCCATAACATACTATAAGGACGTCACACAGTGTGTGTGTAATGTGTGTGTGTGTAAGATTTGTGTTGTGTGTTTCAGAGAGTGATGTGTTTGCGAGAGGATTGTTTGAACGAGTTGAAGTGGACAATGAACAACACACAGGTAAACACTTTAATTTTAGTACGGTGTGTGATAGAGAATTATTAGTAGCTAAAAGGGAGGGAGGGGTCATTAATGAGTCATTAATTAACTATAATTAAGGTTAATGTGGTGATTATCAATATTTAATCTCATAACAGAACAAACTCCAGTCAATAAGTACAGAGAATCGACTCACAGAATTCAGCTATTAAAAACCCAAATGAGTCGCTTCCTAACGCGAGTCGATTCCTAACATGAGCTCTCCGAGATGGTTTTTATAGTTCAGATTCCAAATATGGGATTAAGCAATTGGCATCTCTAAAGTTTCCCAGTATGAGTGTGTCACTTTTGTGGATGTCAGGTTTTGGATTAGGATTCTTATCTTAGCACAGCTCTTATTCCACAATGTCACTCTGGTTAATAAAGTTATCTCTGTGTGTGTGTGTGTGTGTGTGTGTGTGTGTGTGTGTGTGTGTGTGTGTGTGTTTACAGGGTCTGTAGCTACAGGAGTTCTCATTGCCCTGTTAATTGTAGCTGTGATTGCTGGGGCTGCCTGCTTTTTCCTGAGAAACAGGAAGAGGAAATTACAGGGTCAGAGTGCAGCATCCCCAGCTAATGCTAATCCACCTGTACCGCTAACGGAGGAGTCACGGACTCTCATCTAACTCTCACACACACACACACACACACACCTAATGAGCACTGTGCTATTAACACTCGGATATAAATGGGTGTGTGTGTGTGTGTTATTAAAGTGTAATTAATCTCTGCTGTCTTATTTTGTTGGTTTTATTACAGTTTAATGGAAAATGTTTGTTTGCTTAGTAATTTGATTCAATGAATAACAGATTTAAATGTTATTTGTGTGTGTGTCTGTGTGTGTGTGTGTGTAAGTGTGTGTCTGTGTGTGTGTGTCTGTGTGTGT
>JAUZSU010128347.1:0-17096 GCA_034780255.1 Parotocinclus maculicauda | reverse complement strand
AGCCTCTTGGGCAAGACTGTAAACCCCCAATTGCTTGGATTAAACACTTACATGTACAGAATTAAGCAGGCACCTTTATTCAGAGGGGACACACCTGAAACAATGTCACAATGTTTAATCCAATTGAGGGTTTACAGACTTGCCCAAGAGGCCCCAGGGTGGCAGTCATTTTGAAATATCCGCTAATTATTGTAAGCAGTATATATATTAGAGTGAAAGGATAAGTTTACTGGGGACAACTGTATAATTAAAAACAGGCTCTAATACCCTGTTGGGTCACGTCTAGCCTGGATACAAGATGAGGTATATTTGGGCATGGAGGCATACAGGTCCCATATGGTATCCTGTCGCACATTTGCCCACAGATGTTGCAGCTGGGGATGTAGATCCTGAACACTTGTAGGTTGCCAAAGCTGACATCTCAAGCTGTTTCCATAAATACCTGATTGGTAATAGAGCTGGTGACTGGGTCGGACCCCCAATTACTTCGATTAAACACTATGTATCAGTTGTACGTCCCTTTGAATACAGGTATCTGCTTAATTCCCTATAACGGGAAATGTTTTCCTATCAACACATATTTGGCATCATGAAAAACTGGGGCAGCGAAAACAAGACTCCCAAGCTATTAATGGCACATGCTCAAAAGCCCACTAAGAAAGCTGGGAAAGGGATGCAACCCCATAAAGACATGGTCTTATGTGCTTTAAACAAGAGAATGAGACGGTCTTATTAATGTTAACAGATTTGGAACTTTAAAGGTAGGCTGCTGTGAAAGACTGATGTCAAACTACTGCTCAATTAATTAAAAATGAAGACAATCCTTCTTTTAGGAAAACACACCCATCATTACTGAGCATTTACTGTATTACTCAAATTTTACAAATCTAAAATACTTAAAAACGTTTTTTATCTGAACAAAACGTTCTTTAAAAAGTATACACACAATGGGGGCCACAAGTCTGAGTCCACTACCGTAAAATATTCTGTTTTGTAATTTTTAAAAACTACATTATACAAAATATACTGCTCAAAAATGAGAGGATATTTCATTTCAGCATAACAATTTGAGTGAATTTGACTGTCATGAACTTTCTTTCAGAGTCACCTGACCTACACCCCATCAAGAAGTTACTAGAAAAAAGTCATAAAGATGAATGATCAAATTTTGTGGTGTAAACTCATACTTGTTATTATTATTATATAATTTGTAATTAAAAACGCAACATTAATTTCGAAAAATGCAAAACAGGAGCATGTCCACTAGTAGTCTCAGATTTTTGACACACCATGCATGTTACACACTGAAAATGATAAGTGGTAAAAAATGGTAAATGATTGAAAATCAGGAAAAGCAATTATAAATTTCTGACGTGCTGGCACAGTAGCACAATCATTCCAGAGGTACTTGGTTTGAGCTTGACCTTGCACTCAATGTGTGTGGAATTTGCATGTTCTCCCAACATCTGCATGGGTTTACTCCGGTTTACGCCCTTATTCGAAAGGTTAGGTTGGGTTAGGTTAATTGGAATCTCTAAATGTCTGACCAGTATGGTTACAACCTTGCTCCTGTCACAATCTGTTTGAAAAAAGATCTTAATCTGGAATTTTTATTTTGACATTAAAAGGTCGATCATTTGGATTTACACAGATTAGCATTGTTATTTTCAATAAAAAGCCTGTGACTTTTTATAAAAACGACTTGCCTGTGGTATAACATTATTTGATGTCTTCTATTTAAATAAACGAGTCACTAAAGCCCTACTAAAACAATCACTGCATGATTTCAAATAGATTTTGAGACTTTAGTCTTTTAAAAATTCATTCATCAATCAGGAGGCAGCTTTAACACCTTATCACCTTTCAACTCTGAAGTGTTCTTGTAAAAAAACGAAATCAGTGCTGCATTAAAGGTATACCTAAAATGAGGGGGTTGTGTTTCGTGATTTACAGATTTATAAGTACGTAAAGCAACTGAATAGATAATAACATAACGGCTGCATCTCTCTTCCCACCTTCACTTCAACTGATGCTTTAAGTTTGTTTGCTTTATTATTAGGAGATCCTAAATATCAAAGCCTAAGACAGAAAATCACAGCTTGTAAAATAAAGGCTACACGTTTTGACATACATAGCAGGTGTCGTTTGCAATAAGATTACCTAGCACAGCAAAATAATACTATTACAGATACTTTTAGACACAATATATTCAAAAACGCATTTGCCATTCTGTTAAATCTAAAGAGCATCAATAACAAGCACATACTCACCCTCCGTGGAACACAGACACTCACATCTCATCACTCGTTCAACTGTGGCTCTACAACTTAATCTGAAATAGCCCCGCCCACTCTGGGCTGCAGGGCTAACGTCATGAGGAAATTAACTCGGGTTTCTGATTGGCTGGCCAGTGCGCTCCAGGTACAGGTGTCACTTTCTGCTCCTGCTAGCTATTCTAAACAAAATCACGTAATCACGTGTTTCGTTCGCTTCTCGGCAATGTTCCGTCTCACTGACAGAGACATATATGCTACAAGATGGTGATTATGTTTTTATTGGTTGTTTTTTACCCTCCTTCACTGGTAAAATAGCGAAATCATAAGGAGGTCCATGTTCCATATTGCTCCATGCTGGTCTAATAGTGACTTAACTGGTGATAATCTGGTGGACTGCTTCACTGTTCAGTGCTTGCCTTGGGTAGTATAATGGTTCACTGGATAGCGGAGCCCCCTTGAGACCTGAAGCATGATGTGTCTGCATGGGTTTTCTCCATAAAACCTCAACAAGCACAGAAGCCTGCTGCAATTCTATTTGGCATTAACTGGACAGGTTTTTTGCAACATCAATGTTGAGGCAGTCTTATATCAAAGAATTGCACAGTTTGGCCAATTTTTGGTCAGGTAGTTCCACAGATTTTCAAGAGGAATTCACATCTGGCGATTTTGCAGTCCAGTCCAGATGTGTGACTGCTCCTAAATGTTCATCATGGAAAGCAGTAACATTTGCAGCCCTATGAACATGCGAATTGTCATATTGGAATAGAGGAATAGAAATGTTATGTTCCTTGGAAAGATAATGAGCTGTTTGTCCAGCAGCTCAGTTTAGGCATTTTGGTCCAAATGGATCAAATCACCTCAACCAAAGGACCCATTTTCGTGTAATTAAGAAACCTTCTTAATATCACAGAATATCACATAACCTTCTTCAGCTTGAACCACACATTACACACTGTCCTTGTTGAAGATGACAGCATCATTTGATATAAGTATTCACATACAGGCAGAAATGTGTTTTCTGTCAAGGCATTTTGTGTTTTTTTGCCCGCTGCATCTTTGTGAGTATATGTGAGGTTTCTTGCTTATAACCCTGCTCCATATGTTCATGGTATGCAGTTCCCTACAGAGTGCTTTTTTTGGAAATTGTTTTTAAAACTATTCTTGTCTGGAAGTGAAGTGATTTTATTAACAAGCTGTGAAATATGCCAGCGGTCCCTGTCCCGGTCGTTCGTTATTTTTATTATTACGCATCCTTCTTATTTAGTGATTTTTGTGCTTTATTTTAATGATATAGCCATCAATCATGTTCTCATGGAGGGGGTTTCCCCCTCCAAGCAGTAATTCCACCCCTTCCACCCCACACCTCCATCCACTCACGCCATCACATCGCAGTCAAAACTGTAAGTTTTCTAATGTTTACTAAATATTTTCTTATGTTTAAATGCTTTCTTCAATGTTGTAATGTATTATAACTGTTCTCATTTAAAAAAACATACCTATATAGCCTGTAACTTTCATATATTCGTGAGTCAACAGGGGCTGGGAACCAATTATTTCTATTTCCTTTATTTCTTATGAGGAAAATTGTTTCGGATAGCGAACATTTCGGATAGCGACCAACTTTTCGGAACGGATTGTGGTCGTTAACCGAGGTTCCACTGTACCTAAAATTATGGCTACTTCCTTTACATGATGGTCTTTGGCACGCACAAATGCAATCACTGTTTTTGCCAATCATCTGCAATTTGAGCCATTTTCCACAAATAGACTAAGGCATTCACTACCACCTTTTTTCAAGGGAATTCTGCAGAAAAAGTTTAAGAACCACTGTAAAATACAATGCTTAACAAATATGCAGTATTACAGACAAAATACATTTCGGGATTTCAAGATTAAAATATTTGACACATTTTCATTCAATCATGTTTAATGTTTGTTGTTGGAATGGAAAACAATGTAACGCTCCATCACTGTTCTTTCTAACACACTGGCATGCCGTGTGTTTAACTCCACTGCTCTGTCTCAGGGACAGTAGAGAGCACGACCTCGCTTAAACAGGATTAGCTATAAATAGTGCTGCCGATCCTCTCGGCAGGAGCGTGGCCACGGCTCAGCTGCTGACTCTGATCCTCACTCTGCGAGCTACAGGGCTTCAGGCTTTGCACACCTCTGCCTCCAATGCCATGGGTTCACCACTCCATCCTTGAGCCTCAAGCCCCCCATTATACCACCCTCTGCTGGTACACATTCTGTTTTGTTACAAACCTGATGAGCGGAAGGTCAAATTTCGAAAAGCAATAAAAACGTGTGGTACTGATCCTAGAACATTTGCATAAAGCTCAGTTGTCTTTTAAGCTTAATAAGATCATTTATCTATTCCAGATACGCATATCTCACGCATTCTCTTCTTTCCACCCTTTTAGAAAGAACAAGGACAAGTGTCTTCTCAGTTTCAATCTTCAAACTCCAGCAGCTCCCCTCACCATGGTAACAATGTGTGATGATGTCAAGCATCAGTCACACCCATACGCATGTGTCCTTGTGTGTAACCATAGGGTGTGAAATGTAAAAATTTCCATGAAAACTAACTGACATGCACAAATGCTTACACACAGAAGACAGCAGAGAATACCAAACATAGAATCACCTAAGATAACAAGGACATGTAGAGATGCACAGTACAAGGGTACCCAGAGTCAGATTAGAGCAAGATACACATTTTGGATCACAGAGCATTAGGGCCGCTTCAGGGTTTGTGTGAAATAGTAAAATAATACAGCACTTAGTCATCTGTATTTAGTTTTATTTGAGTGTGCTGACAGAAAATAAAGTGTAAATAATTTTAAAGAAATTGTGTAACTATTTTTTGGCAAATAAAAGGTGTAACAGACATCAGATATCAAATTCGTGGCCCAGTGTTACTTGCTGATTCACATATTAAGTGGGATGAGGCGTCGTGGTTGACTGCAGATGCATTTGACTGTTTAGTGTAAATGTGTGTGGTTAAAATCTTATCAGAATACAGTCCAGAGACAAGACACATGAAACAGGTTAACCCCTTAAACTGTTTGTTGTGTCCTTCAAACAATTCCTGGACATATTTGTAATTTGACAGCGCACTTTATCCTGCTATATGAGGTCACTGCAATTAGGTGGTAGGTAGTAATTTGGTGGTATGTGTCAAAATAACATTGATTTGAATGTCAAGGCCCAGGTCCATTGCGCTGTCAAAGTTAATAACTTTAAAAGTCAGTGGTTTAATGTCGTAATGTATATACATATAGTACTCATTGACAAAAGTTAATTTTTAAAAATGCACCCAGATAGAACTGTCAGATTGTTATGTCTCATGAAGATATGCAAATGGTTACAGGTGTGGTCTTGCCGCGAAGTGGTCTTGAGAGCAGTGGTTCCATGTGAGCATGTACACACAGCAAACAGGTTCTGGACAGCCCAGACAGACCACCAGTAGAGAAGCATGTTTGATCCGCCGACAAGCATGAGCAGCTCCCACAGTTTTGTTTTCCAGCATTCAGACACAGTTGGCACCTTCACTACCTATTGTTGTATCACCCAGACCATTTACAGGTGCTTAGCAGAAGGAAATTTGTTGTCACAGGGCCCAGTACATGTCCTACCATTACCTTTGTTTGTAGTGGTGTCATTAACGAGAAACCTTTTCTGCTATGGACTGGAACTGACAAATACAAAATCTGTTTGAGATCTGACAATGGTAAGGTTACGTCCATGTAATATAGAAACTCAGTGGGAATCTTATTAGCAACACCACTATACCATTACCTAATCACCCAGTCGTGCATCAATGCAGTGAAATAAGATACTGGGTCTAACAATAGTACGTTACACCTAAAGCGAGAGTATATGTTTGTGTGCAATAAGCTACTAATTTAAACCTTGCTGACATGCACAATTTATCAGCCATTTTTATCCACTCATTTGTGGAAAGGCACCTAAACGTGACCACTAAGTGGTTTAACACTTAGAGTTTATACTCGGTAGTGTTTCAAGCATTGCTTGTGTGTTGCTCAGCTTTTTACACACTGTGCACACTTTATGTAGACCTTACGAGACACTGTTTGCTAGTTTTTAGGCATTCGTTGAGGATAACTGGAAGTTTCTGTTCTGTCTGATATCCTCACAAATGTCAGAGGTACATAACATGCTTACTAAATACAGGGTGACTCAAAAGTAACAGGACATGTCACATGCTGCCAAAACCATTGTTAAGGTTTCATTGTCTTGGAGCGGTCTTCAGCCCACCACTACATGGCTTGTCGTCCACAGTCCCGGTTTCAGTTACCTGTGACGAACAACAAAAGTTTTTACATTTCTGTGCTGATAACTTTTGAACCACAAGAGATATGGCAAATATTCTGGACATATTCTAAAAGATAGGTTGCTTCACCCATTACTTGCTGGGTATTCAGCTATATAATTTTCCCTGTTGTTTCTGACATAAATGGGTGTCTTGTGACTTTTGACTCGCCCTGTAGTTACAGTTTTCATCATAACCTAAGGTCAGCATATGCGAAATTCGATTCTCGAGTGCAAGTAGTTGCACTAAAACTAGGCACTGATGCGACAACAATCATATTAATGAAAAAGGAGTGTACATGATCTGTCATCCCAAATATTTGTAAAATAACACCATTAAAAACAAAATATGTGACGTGCTTTGGGGTGGTTGCCATAGGGCACTTAAAACCCACTCTGTGCCCTATGAACTGTAAACATTATTGTGACACATGGCCATGAAAAAAAATGATATACAAATGCTTTAATAGTTAACCAACCAAATCTCATATTGGATTATAATATATACAGTTGTAAATCATATATGGAAAACAAAAGGTAAAATGACAACTGAGTGTTTTGTATAGTGCATTTTTATTTTCCAATAGAAAATAATAAATAAAAAAAAGTATGACCTATCGTAACTGTAACTATTTTATTATGAATATGAACTATCAAACCCATTGGGACTTGATAGCTGGTCTTAAAAACATACTGTTAGGGTTTTCTGATATCTACACTGCTCACAAAAATTGGGGGACATTTTATTATGAGAGATTTTATTTTTGAAGTATCCCCTAATTGTTGTGAGCAGTATATAATAATGTATTGTCAATTGATTAGCATGGTTTGTATTTAGATAACAAGACACTGTTGTTCACATGTGTCAAATTATGTTTAAACCCTAAGACCTTGACACCTCAGGGATAAGCTTATGATAAGAAAGGTAAATAAATATTTGATTACTACAAAATATACACACAAAGCCCATGTATAATGGCTCTTCCAAAATTCTTGGATTTTACAATTGTTTCAGTTGTAAGTTGCTCTGGAAATGGATGTCAGATATATGACCTATGTGTTAAAAAGGGTTTATACACTGTGAGATTTGCAAGGTTTCTTAATTCAGACAGCAGTGTTGTCACCACCACTTGACGTGTTATCACACATCCGACATACTATAAATAACAGTGAAATTTATACTTCAGCTAGTGCTGAACAGTCAAGTGATTAATGAAGCCAGTGAAGTCATGCACAGATTCCCACCTCATCTGACGTACTCATGATTTTAAGGAATATCAGCACGCATAGTAGTTCCAGAGTTTCTTAACAAATATGTGTCTTTCCTCACCAGAATAGCATTACCAATGCTGAATATTTAAAAAATTGAGTTTGATACATTTTATCTCAGTCTTTTTTTTACGAGTTTGTGGGTGATCTGTTTCCACACTTTGGACAGAACTGAGGTCTAGCGGTTTTACATATCAGGTCTTTGTGTCCAATTATATTTTAAAAGTGTGCATGTTTTCTCTATAAATCTGTCATCTCAGGCGGGTCATGGTAAGAGCCAACCTTTCCAGGATATAGCTGAGGCCTGGGTGGTGCGTTTATGGAATCTTGTGATGGACTGATGCTCTGTCCAGGGTGTACCTCTGTATGTGCCCGTTCAGGACAGTCCCTCCCAATTTCTGACCAACCAAACCCACTGCTTGCTTTAAACTATAATCCGCATAAATATATAATATTTAAGAATGTGCTGTTTTCTGCGTTAATTACCAAGCTTAAGCTTAAGAGAGAGAGAGAGAAAGAGAGAAAGAGAGAGAGACAAACCAAGACAAACACCAACCAATGCATGCAGGACAGAATTAGGCCGATTCCCTCTGTCCAATGTACATTGAAAAAAGAAAAACTCTTTAAAATTATAAATGCATTCAAATAGCAGTCCCAAGGTTTAAACGCTTAATTTTAAAACCGTGCAGAGCCAAGAAAAGAACCCCAAAAAGAGCTCCAGCTGCCTATGAGGCCACTAACAAATAATCTAACTACAACGACCACAACTAACCATCAGTCTCACTCCAGCACTGCTTTAAACCCCAAACTCAACATTAATCAGATCATCCAAAATACTAAACAGCTTTATCTGGACCATAGGGAAAACCAAATTAAAACTCAGAATAAACTGGAACTCTACCGAACTCTAAACCCCCAGTATGAATTGGCTGAATATCTCATGACTGTCAGAGACCCAAAGCAGAGACAAATTCTGACCAAGCACAGACTCAGTGCCCACAACCTGGCACTAGAAACCGGCCGCTATAAAAACAGCTGGATGCCCAGAGAGGGCAGGGTGTGTGTGCACTGTACAACAGGGGAGATCAAGACAGAGTTGCACTTTCTCTTTCACTGTGAAAAATACAGAACGATTAGAGAAATTTACCAAAACAAATTTCATCAAATTATACCAAATTTTAAAAACCAAAGTGAATTGGATCGGTTTTAATTATTTCAAGGTGAGAAAGGCACAGCACCTCTCGCTGCTAAATACGTAACAGCCTGTCATCACCTGAGAGAGAGGTAACACACAAACACACACACACATTTATGATTTACAGGATTATATTTATTAAAATTACTGTTTTATTTTTAGATTTAGATTTTCCCTTGCAATTAGAAGTGTTACTTATTTATGTCTTTGTTGTTAATATTACTTTATGGTATTTATTAAAAGAATTGGTTTTTTTTGTTGTTTTTTCTATGTTTTTGTGATTGCTTCTGTTACTAAATATGTAAACGCTTTGTCAACGCGGTACCAACCACAGTCAGTGCTAATTCAGCCACTTTTTATTAGATTTTTGAGAGAGAGAGAGACAGAGACAGAGAGACAGAGAGAGAGAGAGAGAGAGAGAGAGAGAGACTTTACATTTTATTGGTTATGTACTGTATGCTTATCAGAGATTGCCAGCTTAATACGTTTATGGTTATGGTATAATACATGGAGCCAGTATATTACATTGACCCTAAACAAAAGAATAGATGCTATGTGCTGCGTGCTAAGTTTTGAGCATCAAGTGCTAAGGCTAAATGCTCAGTGCTCAGCTTAGGGCACTTGATGTAGTGAAGGAGGAGTTAGTATCGGCGCCATTTTGTTACACACAAACTACGGACCGCTGAAGTACACTATTTTGAAGAGCCCTAGCTTTAGTCTTCTCATCCTAAGTATTAAACATTCAAGGATAAACAATGGCCAGCTCTGAATTTACATATAAACGTGAGTATACCTGCACTTTATATATGCGTTACGGCTTGTTTAGTTTTGCTTATTTTAACCCGTATTTCCACTAACACTTATTCGAGTGACCTAGGTTAGCTAGCTAAATAGCGCGTTTCTTTTGTCCTACGTAGTGACCGATGAAGACATAAAAAACCTGATCCGACTCCGGACCACTAACGCCGTGCTCTTTACTAGGAAGAGAAACGCAGCTAAAGCAGCTTGGGGGTAATGTATGCAGTAATTTAATGCAGAACTCATCATTTGAATTTGCAGTGTTATTTGTTTAATCTGGTCTGTAGACGGAACAAAACCAGAAGTGCACAAGTGTCTATATCGTTTCGTACAGCACTGATAAAACACTGAACCTGCTCAAATAATGCACGTTTCTGCATATTCAATATCGATCCATATTCCACCCTCCCCATCCACTATACCTTGTTATTATTAGTATCTATTATATATCCTATATATTATTAATCATTGTATTGTTTTAAGACACGCCTATTTCTAGCCTGTTCTTACGTGTATGTTTTAAAACAGGTGCACAACAAGGATTCCAGCTATATTTAAGATGCATAACAAAAACTAATTCTACATTAAATGTTCAATAAAGCATAAATGTTAGGACTTTAAATGTTGGAAAATTCTTGATACTGACCAGTGCTGGTATTTCAATCTTCTGCAGCCAGGTTAAGTCAACTATCGTAATGTAAAACTAACTGGCTTTAGGAAAATCTACCCTGCATTCATGGACAAGCTCTATTTTGTATCAGCTAACTACACATATTTAATTTATTATCCGCTTAATCCTGGTCAGGGTTGCCAGAACGCCTGTACCTAGCTAGCAGCATAGGGCGCCATTCCAACGTACTAACTTGTTTCTACAATTATTGTCCATTTTAACCGAGCAACTTACTATACAGATGCACTTAGTAGTCCTGCAATTTCTAAAAGACTATATTCTGTCAGTTACATACTTTGTCAGCCCACTTTACTCTGTTCTGTATTGTCAGGACCCCCACAGATCAGATATTATTCGGGTGGTGCATCATAATGTTGTGTTCGCTGTGTTCACACCTAACATGTAAATGAAAAGTGAGAGACGGTATCTCATTTGTTGTTGCAGAGTTAGTGGTAGCCATTCTAATCTTTTCTTAGTGTTCAGAGGATACTGGTGGCTAGACATTTTGGCTGATGGACCATTCTCAGTCCAACAGCGACAATGAGGTTTTTTTGAAAAAAAAAAACGTCAGCAGCACTGCTGTGTCTAATCCACCTGTATCAGCGTAACACACACTAACACACCAACACCACATCGGTGCTGAACGCCATAAGAACGCCTGTATGGTGGTAATAAGGAGTAAAAGGACACTAACACAGAATGTAGAGAGACTGATGGACTACAGTCTGTAAGTGTATGGTAATTATGCATGGTAATTGGAACTGATAAAATGGCCTATGAGTGTATAAACAAGGAGGTGTACCTAATAAATGGTAAATGCTGTAAATGTAATAAAGTAGCCACGAGTGTATATATTGACCTATGTACAATAGATTCTGTATATAAACATTGATCTTTAAATTCTGATACTGACATTTTGTGCTTCTCTGCAGTGCAATTCTCAGGGAGTTAAGGTTGGATGATAAGGTAACAGTCGAACAGATTTCAAAGAAATGGGAAAACCTAAAGCTGAAATACAAGGTATTTTGCTCATGTGATGTTCTGTGATTGTTTGTATGCCAAATTACAAAGTACATTAACTTGACAGATTTCCACCTTTGTTATTTCAAGGAAATCAAATATCCTCCTCCTGGTATGGAAGCAGTGTCAAGGTCTTCTCAGTGGAGATGGTTTAAACTTCTGGATGAGGCCTTAAAAGATGAGTTTACTGATGGTAATTACCACCAAATGACATCGGAAGGAGATGATGATTCTGGCCCTCTGGCCAGTAAGAGGCTGTGCCAAGTCAAAGTTGGAGGTGATGTCTTAGAACTGCTGGTGGATGAGGATGGTACAACGCGAGTCACCGACTCGAGCATTCTCAGCCAAGACAGGCTGTTGGGAGAGGACAACCCAGGAGGCCTCTCAAACATGGACATTGAGCGAGCCAGACTGGCCCAAGAGCGTCAGATTATGGAGAAGGAGCTTGAAGAGCTGGACAAAGAGAGACTGGTATTAGACAGAGAGAAAGATCTGGCAGACAGGGAGAAGGTAGCGATCCAGAGAGATCGTGCACAACTGGAGAAAGACAGAGCTGCAGTAGACAGAGACAGAGCATCTCTGGAACAGGACAGAGCCAGATTAGAGAAAGACAGGGCAGCATTAGAGAGGGACAAGGCAGCACTTGTGAGAGACAGAGAGAATCTGAAAGTTGATATTCAAGGGAAAAACAGCACAGAGTGCAGTCTAGACGCACAGCATGAGAAAAACAGGGAGAAATTGATTCTCTTGTTTGAAAGACTGATTGAAAAGTTCTGAGGTAAATTACGCTCCTGAGATTTAGTTGGAAGTTTGGTAGTATGGAAACTTTTTTTTTTTTTTTTTTTAAATTGTATTATTTTTATTTTATGTGTCATTTCACAAAAAGTACAGTTTTAAAATGAGATAAAGGAAAGACCATGTGACAGCTTTGAAATATGTACAAATATTTTTGCAGTGTTGGTTTTTAGTTCCATGAAAACGATTAAAAGGAGGGGCACAGTTATAAATATTAAGCTGTAAAAAATTTTTTACTTCAGACATTACAACATTCAAACATTGCAAGTTTAAGGATGGGCTTAACAAAGATTAGTAAGCATGATTGTAAACTATTAAAACATCCAATTTTACTTCCTGATTTACAACCTGCTTGTAAAACTGGCTCCTTGTAATATATTTGACGTTAACATACCAGCTTGCATTGTCGCTACAGCCTGTAGATTATTATGGTAAATTCATGCTAGGGAATTTTGACTGTTTAAAATGATGCATCTGTAATAAATTCTAATACACTGCTCATAAAAATTAGGGGATTTTTCATTTTGAAATATCCTCTTAATTTTTGTGAGCAGAATACTTGTTCTGAAAGTGATGGTGAAACTATTCCTTGCTGCTTGTTTTGATTTGTCAATGTTTGTTTGGAAAATCATATATTGTAAATACAGAATAAATTGCATTGTTTGTAGTAAAGTAGTCATTATGTTCTTAAGTCCTGGTCTGGATTTTTTGTGACTTGTGTTTTTAAGATAGAGAATGGAAGAAAGCGTTGCATTTTATGGTGCGTATGTTAGACTTCCATTGGAATAAGGGTGTCAGAACTTTAAACAGAGTGCTACAAAGTTAAAGACATGTTTTTTTTTTATAGAAAGCTT
Source organism: Parotocinclus maculicauda (assembly GCA_034780255.1). Taxonomy (NCBI): domain Eukaryota; kingdom Metazoa; phylum Chordata; class Actinopteri; order Siluriformes; family Loricariidae; genus Parotocinclus; species Parotocinclus maculicauda. The sequence continues at coordinate 3,884 of JAUZSU010128347.1, read as the reverse complement.
GATTGTTTTGCCCTGTCTGAGCACTAAAAGCATATAAACTGATTTCTAGTCTGCATGTTTTGTTAACCAGCTCATTTGTATGTATGCTGTGTTCATACTTCATAAATTTTATTAGATTTTTTTTACTGTAGTACTGTTGTTAGTGTGTGAAATGGCTGGTTTTGTGGTTGGGCTCCCTTTTCTGCGTTGCCAAGTACGAATTCCCAGTTGAGGGTGTTTTATAAAAAAAAAAATTTTATTTCTGACCTATGAGTTTTAGTCAAATGCTCCATTAGTCCTTACATAGAGCTGCTCCCCATTTTCTCCACAGAAGGGGCGTTTGTACACATTTATACACATGCAAGTCCGTTGCCAACATTCCAACCAGGTCGGTTTTATATACAGGCATGGTTGGTGGTATTTGAGAAACGGAAGGCTTCTACATGGATCAGCTCCTGTGATGGTGACCCCTGTCCTGTGTTGGACTGATGTATATACACATACATGTGCCTTCACATTTGTTCTTTGGTAGCAAATGTATTTTCTCCTCAGAAACAAACAAAAAAATAATTTATTATACTACTCATAAAAGTTAGGGGATAGTTAATTTTGAAATGTGCTTAAATTTTTGTGAGCACTGTATATGTGAGAGTGTACAGACATACTACAGAAAGAAGGGTGCACATTACAGGGATCCTCAGTACTACAGTAGACGGGTGGATTGGTTCAGTTCAAAACACTCAATACACTTTAGTTTAATATCTGATTTCATGTTTGTTCAGTATTGAACCCTTTGTCTTTCAGATTCGTTCACTGAATATTTGTCCATGGCTTGTGGTCCCTGGGGATTGGTCCAGTAGACCATGACTTGAAACGGGGCTTAAAAAACTTGGGAAAATTAAAGAATAATAATGGAATGAAACAGATTATGATGGTGCAGTGGGTAAGGTACTAGGCTATGGTTTAAGAGGTCTACGCTAAAGTACATTTATTTAACTTCTGAAAAATATGGGGGTATTTTATTATTACTTTTTGTGAGCAGTATAAATTCTTTATAGGCCCATATCAACAAATATTCAATTTGAGTATCTATACTTTACTGGGGTATTACTTTTTTTGCAGTTTTATAACTTTAACTTCACTGCATTTTAAAGATGTGGAATGAGCTCTTCTCTACATTTCTGTCAAGGTATGTCTTACTTGTTACATTGAAGAAGCTTCAAAAGTCAGTAATTTTTTTTTTTTTTCAAATGTGACTAGCAAAAGACAGCCTATAAAGAATTTATACTGCTCACAAAAAGTAATAATAAAATACCCCCATATTTATGTGAGCAGTAGTATAATAGGGTCACATCAAGTTCTTTATTCCTCAGCAAGAATTTTAAATTTAAACATCAGTTCAGTTGATGGAAGAATGGAGTCCCTCAGCGCAGTGTGCTCATCCATGGCCATACCTTTCAACCATGTTTCAGTTTTCTAAACAGATTAAATATTCAAAAATAAACCTTATCACAGATTACAAAAACGAATCATCCAACCTTCGGAAGCATATTGAGGTATGTACGTTTAATTCCTGGTGAAAGCTTAGTATGCAATGCAGACTGGATGATTACGTTTTATTTTAGTTTCTTTACTGAACAAGCTGCATTTACAGTAACACCACTGGATAGGAGAATAAAATAAAATAAATAAAATGACTAACTCAAAAAAGATCATTTTGTAAAATCAATGGCCTAAACCTTACTTGTAATACTTGAGTACCTGAGTAAACATCTGATGGTACAATCTTCACTTGTATCCAAGTAACATTTGTAGTACAACATACAACATAATGTAGTTACTCAGCAATTTTGTAATACATTTTTGATTTTGATAAGTACAGCTAAAATAAAGGACAACTTTGCACAGCATTGTATGTATTAACAATGTTTTGTGTACATTTGCACCTCTTCCATGCTTCACAGTAGTGGATAGGCATTTTGGGTTGAATTTTTCACTTGACATACTAAGACAGTGTGCTCTTTTGATTAAAAAAAAAACTAGCTTCCTTGAGCTATCAGTTAACAGCTCTTCTTGAAATAACTTGTTTTCTGAACTCCTGAACTCTTGATCTAAATTTTTGTGTCTTACGATTCTTCAAGATTGTCATTTTTAGTCTTCTGTTATCACAGTTTTTTTGTCTCTAAGACCTATGAGGTCCATAGAACCTGTCACTTAAATTGCGCGGCTGTTAGTTTTAGACAGTAGAATCTTGATATCATGAGACTAGAAGTGGGTTAAGGATGTGAACAATTTTAACAAGGGCCAAGGACAAGGAATGATGATGCGCTACGTACAATGCATTATGTTAGCCTTGGACCTTCATATGTGGAAGAGACTGATAAAATTGATGAAAAAAAGTAGTAATTCCCACTTGTTGATTTATAACATAAACATAGCAATTAGCATTTAATTCTTTATTAACAATGAAACAAGAGAAATTGTTTTCAAAATCCTGCACATCTACTATCTCTAGGTGTGTATTCTATTACAGCTGTACTAAATTTATGTAATATATATATTTCAGTTATAATTATAGTATTATCTAAGTATACTCATGAAGCTAAATTGTAAAAAAATTGAACTTATTATTGAATATATTTGCAGACTGTAAATTCTTTCAGACACTCTGTAAACAGGATATTATGCAGGTCATTAACATTAACTCTAATTATATGCTGGGTTGATTTACAATTTTTAAAAAGAACTGCCTCTCATTAAAATAATTGTATGCTGCGTAGTGTCTTGTTTGTGTATTTTTTATGTAATTAAAAGTGTGTATTATCGCTGCACACTTATGACGTCATACAGACCCACCTCGTCCCAGAATGCCATGCGCGGAGTCATGGACCAAAATGGTAAGCAACAAGCTGTTAAATCAAAATAACTGTTTCTAATAACAGCGGGGGTGTGTGGAGATTATAACAACTATTTAAGTGCTTCAGTTAAAGGATAAAACCCTTTGACAAGCGTGTGGTTTAGTTTCAATTGTGTTATGGAATAACGATATGTTATCCCGCGCCATGCAGCTAAGCTAAACGGTTAGATGTAGCTAGCGGCTGTTTTGGGTTATGTCAGAGCTATAGAATTATTAAATACATTTTAAAGTATAAATTTTATTTTGGACTACATAAACAAACAACTTACTCCGCGTAAATCGAGTGAATAGGCGCCAATCAGCAGTGAAACAGGGATACGTTTTACCTTTAAATAATGTTTACCGTTATTACTGACTACAGCTGCTGTTGTGTACAAACCTCCCCACTGTTAGGTCTCCTTAGGACCTCCACTGACCTGCTTCTGGTTGGATCCAGACCTGGGCACTCGTGTTTCTCCTATATTCCAAATATATTAATCACAGTAATAAGTTGCTTTTTTCTTTTCCACTGTCGCCCATAGGCTTGCTTTTAGGCAGTGCTCCGTTAAAAACGCTGAATACACTACATTGCTCATAAAAATGAAGGGATATTTTATTTTAAAACAAACCCTATTTTTGGTGAGCAGTATAAATTAATTTGACTTGCTAGATGTATATGCTGCACAAGGCACGTTCGTACAGGGGTTAGACAATGAAACTGAAACACCTGGTTTTAGACAAAGGTTTGGCCGTGTATATTGACCCTGTGGATCCCGATGGACAGTTCTGGTGGAAACAGGAGAGTTGAGGTGCACATTTTATTCTGCCGTGATTTGGGCAGCCGTGGTTTTATGTTTTTTTGGATACAATCCAGGTTAGCACCCGGACATCCCTTTCAGACAGCTTCCTCTTGCGTCCACAGTTAACCCTGCTGGATGTGGTTGGTCGTTCTTGGTGGTATGCTGACATTACCCTGGATACCGTGGCTCTTGATACATCACAAAGACTT
>JAUZSU010128336.1:0-17096 GCA_034780255.1 Parotocinclus maculicauda | reverse complement strand
CCATGCGCGTTCGAGCTCACGCTCAACCTTTGGCGCTTCGGCGTCCTTTTCCACTCATACAGCAGCAATTAAAACCATATTTAAAGTCTGCCTATGCATACCTATAGTTTGAGATAAAATGCATTAAAAATAAATTTACATTTTTTTCTTTGTTCTCGGAAAGAAATGGAAGAAATGTTTATATACAATTTAGTAGTACAGAAAGACTACAGGCAGCATTTAGAAACTACACATAATACAATATGATGCGGATGCAAAACTATAACCACCACATTCAAACTACAGAATATTTACCATTTTACATCTTTGAAAAGCAGTGTCAACTTGTGCTCTAACAGTCTTACCTCTAAAAGAATGCATTATATAACTTTAGAACTTGCAGCAGTCTGTAAACACAATTTTTGACTGAAGGACACTGACTTGACATCACTGCAGCACTAATCTACGTACAATTTAACGCATGTCTGTAGGTGATTCATGTATATGTATATTTTCAGTACAATTCTCACATGTAAAAGAAAAACTGTCCCTGTCTCACTGTGATATGACAGGATGCGGATCTCTTTTCACTGAAGGTGTCTATGTCTCAGAAAACGTCAGCTGAAACCAAACACAGGAGAGATGAGAAAGAGAACTGCAAAAGGGGGCATGAGAGTGAGTTAGAAGAGTCTAGAAGAATAGAGACGGGGAAACCTAAATGAGTACAAGAGCAAGGAAGAAATGACAGAGTGTGTGAAATGTGTCTGCAGTGTCAGCCACAGATTCAACTCAGCTGTGGAAAGAGTACAAATGAACACAGAGGGTTTAGGATACATCTACTCACAAATCCAATTCAGAGGACCTTTATGGACCTATCTTGTGTGAGAAAAAAAAATTAACAAAAAAACCTTAATATGTTGGTACCTCAAGAAGAGACTATGTAATTTCTCTTCAATTTGTATGTATTCTGCTGCCCACCACACAAACCCACTCTGGTAACAAAGGATGCAAAGTCTTTGTTTTTCTGTCTTCCTAATACATTAAGCGTTATTACCAGTTTAAAGATATTTGCCATATAAGGCAAACAACGTGAATATTTTACAATCATTTTGTGATGGAGTTCAGTATAGCCACCTGCATGAGCAAACACTTTTCCATGAACAAGCAGGTGCTCTGGTTCTAACGTTAGTGAAAAGGAATAATTTTGCTTAAAAAGATTTAGATTGATTCACTCTTCTGTTGCTGAGCTAATACAATATCAAGTTCTGTCAAGTAAAACCTTGCAACAAAAGGCAAACAAGACAGCCACTAACTCAAATCAATCTGAACGTTCTAGCAAGCATACAGTTGTTTACATGTTTTGTTTTTCTTTTAGAGACTCTTAAGTTTTCCTTAAACATTATAGGCCGAATATTAACATTTCTAAAGTCACAGTCATGATTAATATGTGTGGTTAATACGGTTTATGTATTAAGGATTGTATTATGTTGTGTTGTGGAATCACAGTGCAAAATAAATACACCTGCATTGTCTAATATGGCATACTGAGAAATAATATTCAGCAGTGGGAAAATGCAAGTAATGCAATGCTAGTAGATAGTTTATAAAGGAATTTAAATTAATCTAGAGATATAATAATTTGCAATCAAAAATGTTTTGGACAACTAGATAACTTGATTTTATATGTAGTCAGCTTAAAAAACATTTGTTCAGTTTGATAGTTATTAACTTCATGTTACTTAGACATGCTTTTAATTATGTCTGAAAAGCTGATTAACCGTACTTAAATACTGTGTTGGAGAAACGTTATAATACCAATAGTTCAACCATAACTCAAAAAGCTGCATGCAACACTTTGGCTTAATTATTTTAATTATTTATTATGTTACACAATGGTTATGGTTTACAAAGTGTGCACGATTTATATATGTATGATTATATATGAATTAATTTGAAGCATTTTACATAGAAGAACCTCAGTGAGTTATGTCTGTGGTCATTACAAGGAAACAGTGGCACAGTATATGTGGTTTGTGTGTGGGTTAACTCTGTAGACAGACTTCAGAATATATTGCCAGAATTGCCCAGATGGGCAGCAGTACTGCTGCTGCTGACTATTAGTATGTGTACGGTGGTTTGTAATCCCCTTCCATCTGATGTGCCGTGAACAGAGGCTGAATGATACCCACCTATATTTCCAAGCAACATCAAAACACAATGAGATGGAAGCAGAGGGAGTGTTTAAGTAGGATATGAGTTTATCAAAAAGATAATACACCATATGGCCAAAGGTTTGTGGACACTATTTCCAGTCAGTGAGCTATTTTAGCAGCACTCCCTCGTAACACATTCAAAATATAAAGCATGTTTTTTTGGATTTTCCATAGACAAGCAATAGCAAATAATAGATTATACTGGACACCCCAGTGATTCTTTTTTTAGGTTTCCATTTCCAATAAGTCATTTCATCAACTTTTCTGCTCTACTGTCCTTAAACAAAGTCCACAAAGAATTGGTTGAACTTTGATTGAGAACTTGGCTGGCTTGCAGGCCGTGAAAATGTACTGGAATTTAAAGTTATCCAGGGCTTGTTGTCAAACACTTTAGAAGCTGACTTAACAGTCATGTTCCAAGATCTGGTGGAAAGATCTCTTAGAAAAACAAAGGCTGGGGAGAAGGGGAACTCGTATGGGTGTCCACAAGCATTTGGCCATATATAGTAAGTATTAAAGCATATAAACCTGTCATCCTGCATTCATCCCAACAGTGAAGTAAAGGGATAACAACTCACTCTATCTCTGTAAGAGATGGAGATTAGTTGTGGCATGTGGCACACCACAAAGAGGAGAAAGTGACTAAATCCATAAGAATCAAAGCAATTTAGCAACTACCAGTGTGGGTGAGGACATTATATTTTCCCCACCCTGATACATTATTTATAATTTCTGGTTTGTTCCTAGTAAAAATGAAAATATGGACTACCATTCATGTACATTGTACATTTACACTAGAGAACCCTAGTTGTTGTAACTAGTTTGCAAGGGATCTAGAGATTTATATAAACTACCGGTATATAAAAACATGAGTCCATATTGCTATTAACATGATGTGATTAATATTTTGAAAATAAACAAATACTCAGTTTTTAAATAATGTGTAATTGTAATTGCTGCATGATTTTCATGACACAAGTTAGATAGTTATCTCAACTGTGTGACCCGGTATACAGAAATTTCCAGATCTTTGCAGGGTGAATTCACATTTTGTTGTTTTTCACTCCAGATACATTTATTTATAACAGGGGTCCTGTTGTTGTGACTCAACCCACAAGTGCCTAGTTTGAGCAGTAAAAGTGAGATTGCTATGCTGCTCAAGCTGCTTTTCTGAACTGTATCATATACTGGGTTACTCCCACATCAGAGGCTGCTCAGAGACTCCCTCATCCTCATCAGTACACTTAATTCTGTCACAAGTCACGCTGCTTGCATTGCTACATGCCATTGTTGTCACTGTTACACCAGGTGTGCATAAGCTCTGCTTTGGACTGGACAATTCTAAAGTTTTGTATTCAATTTTACTTAAATTGAATATTTTTTAAACAGTTTTTTACAAATGCCAGGCTGAGCAAGGAGAATGGGTCCCCTCCTGAGCCTTGATCCTCTTTAAAGTTTTAGACCTTGATCTCAGTAAAAGTTGCTTTGAAGTAGACTTTTCTTTCACATTGTTCTTCTGTAGGGAATACTGAATATTAATATCCTAGCATTAGGTCACATGGAATTATCTTTGTATCAGTTCACATGAAGTTAAGAGACCAATAAATTAAAGGCATCTGGATAACATGAGGTAAAAAGAATAATGTGTGAAAATAAGCGGAGTGTCAAATTTGGTAGGCCACTTAATTCTTTGTGAGATTCCCTTTACATCCCATTTTGTGGAAAGAGAGAGAATACAATACTCAGCTAAAACATGAAGCATCTCAGTTTTGTTTAGTTTATTAATTAGACTTTTAATTTGCTTTGAAGCCCTGAGAGGTTAATTAACATCAGCCTCGGCGTGGTTCCACTCGGCGCTTCCATGAAGATCAGACTGAAATATCAAGATGTTTTAAATCATCGAAACTCGTTGGATGTGTGTGTCTTGAGTGGTGTGTGCATGTGTGTATGTGAGTGTGTGAGCAAGAGACAGAAAAAGCTTGACTGAACTGCTTGACTTCTCTGCATAAATGCACCTCTGTCACATTTAAGAATTACCCGCACAGATGTGAAGATTATGCTAAGTCAGTATTTAGGCAGGTCTGTAGTCACATATTATAGCCAACTGGATGAGATAGGAACTGCTAGCGGAGACACTTCTTCTGCCATGCCTCCAAACGCTGAGTAAAGAGACAGAGGTTGACTAAGGGTGCCATGTTGAAAAAAAGATGGAAAGACAAATAACCAGCAGCTGGTCAATGGCTGGAACTGCAAAATTCCGGTGACAGATGCACATTTTATCAGGGTGGTGAAATTAAATGCATAACTTTGACATCTGCCTTTTTTGAACGATTTTTGCATAAAAAATGTAAATAAAAAAAACCTCTCTCCCTCATCAAGATGTCCAAAACAATTTTCTGCTTGGCTCACCCTGCACACAGAGTGATTGGGTGTGCCGTGCTCGTTGCTAACTGATCATGATTGCATTCCAGTAGGATCTGAAAGAGAGCGTGACAGAAAGAGAAAAAGAGAAAGACAGAGAGAGCTAAAGCCTTAGGGAATTTATCCAACTCTCAGAATCTATGTGCCTCTCTGTTAATATGTTCGGTGCTGACTGTCATTAGATCCACTGTCAATGACTTTAATGTTTGAGTAAGTGAGAGAGTGAACAGTAAGTTGAACAAACTGTAGGAGAAATTTGAATAAGGATATATCTGCATTATGGCAAATAACAGCCAGATGCAAACAGATGAAGACACAGGGACAAGGGAAGCAATGTAAAATTAAAGGTATTAAAAGAATGGAGAAGACTGCGCTATTCGCTGTGTTTTGCCATAATCCAATCATGGGATCTTCTCTTCTTTTCACACTTTCCAATGAGTACAGGTGTATGGTTTAAAGCATTTTGTGCATTGTTTTACTGAAATTCTGTGCATGACGTAGGTGTTACTAATTTTTACAGCAACAGTATGTACTCGTGACTGTTTAACATACCAGGACAGTTACCCAATTATGCAATCAATGTGTAAAAGCAAAGTAAAGCACATGCTAGCCTAACTCATAATCCACTTGGCGCAGGCACAGCTACACCCTGGTTAACTCCATTAGTCCATCAGTGGATATCTTTAAAGTTCCACCCCACCTTCACTTTTTAAGCCCACCCAGGATTTGAACCTATCCTTTAGGATTTGCCATTTTAAACAGTTCTTTTATCACTAAATCCACTAAAGCTGAGCTAGGCTAGGTGTAGCACCACATTATTATTATTATTATTATTATTATTATTATTATCATTATTATTATTATTAATTATAAGTAGTGGTATGTCTATTGTTATTACTAGGCTATTGGTATAACTGTGAGGTTACATGCTTTATTATTATTATTATTATTATTATTATTATTATTATTATTATTATTATTATTTATTATTATTATTATTATTATTGTCACTACTAGGCTTTAAGGTAGGCTCATCTAAATTTTTTACAGAATCTTGCAGGTAGTCGATGTTAATGTGAGACCTAAGCCTGCTTTGCCTTGCAAAGATTTTAAATTATTAAAGCAATGTTTGATTGTGTGCGTGTGTGCTTGTGCGCACATGTGTCATAAATTTCCCCCAAGAACGCACCAGAGCATCACACAGGTGCCAGTCCGAACACGATTTTACTGAATATGGCAGGCAAGAATCAGAATAAAACCAAAGGTCAGCAACGAAATAACACTACACATGATACTAGGAAGGAAAAGGCAAATTGGTGGATATTAAACTGTGGTTAATAAGTTTGTTATATTAGTCTAACCGCTTTCATTTTAACATATGGGAATCTGCTTCATATCCTGTGAGTCTGTGATATAAGCTGATATAAGTGATTATATGATGGCACACAGCTTAGCCATTGGCATTGATGAAACGTGTAGCTAAGCCTCAGCTTTAGCCAGGCACAAAGCAGTTTTGGTAAATTGCATATGTAGCTTTAGTAACATTAAGGCTTACGTTTAGACTCTTTCATGGAACCAAAATTGAACAAAATGAGCCAGGCTTGTCTCAAAAACCCTAGCTTATTTAGTTTGCTTGCTTTGTGGAATACCCCCTTGTGTGCTTAATATTCCTAACCAAAACATGGGACAATTCAACATTTAATGGATTAAAATGATTTGAAAGGTTTAAAGTTTGAGTGTTAATAAATGCATTTAATAAATAAATGATGTTAGCAGCATATGTATTTTTAATAGAACAATTAATTTAAATTCAAATTCAATTCAAAGCATAGCATATATTGTGAGTGCAAATTATATTTACAGTATTTAGCAGACACTCCTACCCAGAGTGACTTGCATGTTATACATTCCAAAATTTCAAGCAATTGTGGGTTAAGAACCTTGCTCACAGACCCAAGAGACAGCTTGACAGAAGTCTGATTTGAATGCTGGACCTTCTGGTCCATAGTCCTGTACTTTAATTACTAGGTTACCACAGTCTCTTTAATAGAAAACCCGAGTTTAGAAAAAAAAACCCTAAAACCTAAATCCACCAAAATGTTACTGTTACAGCATGTCAATGTAAATTTGGCCTCAGTCGCTTTAGGTTCCCAAATAAATAAATTTTACCCTAAATAAACACTGCCTAATACAAATCTACCATTACCACAATGATACCCAAAGGATGATTACATGACAACTACATAAGCTTTTTATAACATAATAATCCTACATCAATATTTATGGCCTGCCAGCATGTGGCCTATAAGAAATTTGCATGTGCACTGAGCTACACAATCAGTTTTCATTCAATCTGTCTTTCAAGGCAAATCAGCTCAAAATAACCTTATCATAACACAACCTTGTCAACAATCTTTGTTGCTTGGGATGCTGGGAGCTGCGGTATGAGAATGGAGCAGACAGTCGAATAACTGATGCCTTTTGAGAAATGCCTTTATACGTATTTATGCAGGGTATTTCCGTTGTAATGAATGACTTTTCTAGGTACAAGTTATGTGTCATATAAACAGCAAATCAATTTTTGTCCTCTCACTTTGTGTGCGATCTCTCCTCAAATGCATACATTATGTGTGGGAAGAACCCCCTTTTGTGCATTCACATGTGCTACTTAAGCAGCTTACATGCTAGTGGTTCACATTTACATTTTCATTTCATTTACATTTTGGAGATGCCATTATCCAGAGTAACTGGCGCAATCTTACAATCCAGAGAATTGCTGGTAAAGAGTCTTGCACAAGGACACAACAGTGGCACTTTAGCAGAGGTGAGATTTCAAACCTGGACCTTCTGGTACAAAGTCTAGTACCGCTAAACCACTACAACATTTGTCTCCAACTCTGCCGGAGGCCAGGTGGAAAACCGTGCTACTTCTTACCCTGATTGGAATTTAGCAAGTCACCATTAATAAACTCTTTTTGTCTGATCTGATAGCCAGTCGGTAGATTTCTAATCTCCAGAGTTTCTGTCTGTCAGTGTGCTAACCAGTCACTGCTGTTTTCTCACATGTGGACATTAGCTATCCCAGACACAAATCATTATACATGTTCCCTTGGGTCTTTTTCAGATGTTTAGCGATCATTATGGAGATATAGGAGATGTGAGAGAATACGTGTTTCTTTATGTGATCACATCCAAAGCCGATGATGCTCAAATTAAACAAGCTGTGTAGAAGAAATGTCCCTGCAATGTTCTGACCGCTATTTGTCACTCTCGATTAGACCCTGCGTCGGCTACAAAGGATTTGTGCAGATGAATCTGAAGATCAGGCTATTCTTGGCTTTGTTAAATATCCCCAAACCCCTAGGATGCTTTTCATCCACATTGCTTGTTTTTGTTATCTTCTAGTTCATACATTTTACTTTTTTTAATCTCTTCAGCTCCCTATGCCTCTGTTGAGTTTGTCAGCACCCGTTCTATGAATTGTTTTTTTCTCGCTCTCTATCTCACCTCCCTCTTACTGTCTCTGGCTGTCTCTCTACGATGTACTGTATCATCTCTGTCGCTGGAGTGGGGTGATGCACCACTTGGCTCTAACCCAGGGTCTTTGTGCCTGGATGCAAAGGCATTTTTTTCTCTCAACAGCATCCTTTCCCTAACCAGCTGCTTTAATGTGAGCATCATATTGCTGTATGGTTCTTTGCAGCTATTTCACTGAGGAGTGCTATTCAAGAAGAATCGTCTGTCTCTGAATTAGCACTAATTAGCAGATTTTTGGGGAGCTCTACAGCATCATAATTCGGCGTAGTGTGTGTGCCTTCCAGCTGGCTGATGGAAGACTAGTGGGGTGGATGTGTAGGGAGTGTTAGATTAGAGAAGATAAGAAAGGGTGTACTCTGGAGGCTGTGCAAAAACAAAGCTTTATCTGAGTGAACTATTCTAATGATTGGGCAGGAAGGAACCTTGGGGGAGCTTTTGAGCTTGCTCATAGAGCCAACTGTGCCCGGCAGGACACGCTTGGAGAAATTAAATCCAGAAAATAATGCAGAAAGAATGAAAAATATAAAGAAGTAGACAGAGAGGAAGAAACAGACAGAGAATAGGGCAAGGAAGTGAGTTTTCGGCAATGTGCAGCTGGATCATCAACAGGACCTAATGAAGGTTTAGACCTCCCACAGGTTTTATACTGCCTGTCACACACATGGGAATGGCAATTAAACACCCAGCACCACCTGTACACATTCTTACACACATTCATATGCCTATAAATAATGGATGCAATTCAGAGACTCCTTGAATTCTGGAAAGACATTTGACATTCCCTGTAGAGAAGTTGATCAATTCATATTTTTACTGAACAATTTTCAACCCATTAGGTCTGGGTACCATGGAAATTCTCGGCATCATGTGGCTTAAATAGTTATTATAAAGGGGTAATACAGTTTAGATTCCATGCAAAACAGAGATTTAATGTTTTAAATCATGGAGAATAAGAGGAAAGTTGAATCATACTATCCCATCCATGGACTTCTTGCTCTTTATGGAAACTTGCTGTGACTACAGTAAGGCCAAAGTCCAACTATTATCTAAAAATGTGGGAGTATTTAGACATTGTTTTTAAAGGACAGATACATACATGTGTGTAAGAATATTCTACGATTGGGCAGTCTCAAATTTCAGCCTATCCAGTAATAATAATAATAATTTTCTCATGTTAAATGTACCACTTGCAAATGTGATCAGACTGGAAAATTTGGTCCACTTAATTCTGATCACAAGTAGACCCATATTTTGGAGAACCAGAGAAACTGACACAGAGCCTCTCAGGAACTACTTAAAAGAACAAAATAGAGTGCATTTCATCTTATCGTTCATGTTAATGTAGTGAATGGTTACTCTAAAATCACAGACACATAATAATGAGGACAAGGAGGCAAAAGAGGGTCAAGCATTTTATTGCTTTTTGTGGAGTGACGGGACTACTTCTCTATCATCTGTAAACAAAACCACATAACTCATCAAAAAGCTTAGAATGCCAAAGGCAATGTTTAACTGTCTACGCAAGAGACTGTGCAAGTTTTGTGAGGAAGAGCCTGTGTCAAAAATGTGTACTGAGGTAGGCTGTGACATTTAAATGATTCTCATTTCTCAGAGGCCCAAAGTGTGCCAAGAAAGTATCCCCCATACCATTAAACCATCAGCAGTCTGATCATTAGACACGGAGCAGGATGGATCCATGCTTTCATGATGTTTACACCAAATTCTGACCAGCTGAATGCTGCAGCAGAAATTGGCAACGTGATTTCAACCTTTTACTTTCCAATTTTGCTAAACCTGTGCAAATTGTAGCCTTAGTTGCCTGTTTTTAGCTTGTATGAGTAGCTCATTTACTTCAAGTTTCCACATTGTTGTGCAGTGTGCATTCAGAGATGCACTTCTGCATGCCTCATTTGTAATGAGTGGTTATTTGAATTACTGTGGCCTTTCTGTCAGCTCAAACTACTCTGGCCATTTTCCTTCTCTCTGCTGGCACCAACAAGGCAGAGAAAGAGAACTGCCACTGGATAGTTTGCTTCTTTCTGACCATTCCCTTTCAACACTAGAGATGGCTGCTCTACATACCTAAAAGTACTAAGCTGCTGCCATGTGACTGGCTGATCATATATTTGCGTTAATGAGCAGTTGTACAGGTGTGCCTAATGAAGTGACTGCTGAGTGCATTTGCATTGTGAGCACCTCTGTCTCCAATTTGACTTTTTGTCACCTCAGTCACTGATCCAATATTTTATGAATCTTATGTGTGTTTAAGTTTATGTTGGTAAGTTGTTGTTAGACTGGTTAATCGGCGTGTGTAGCAGAATTATTATTGACTGTTTGTTTTACTATATTTTATTTTATTGCATTTACATTTACATGTGTGATCTTGTGTACATACTGCTAAATTCCATTGCACCTCAGTTAGAAAGGTGGTAGAGATGGTAGAGAGTAAAATAGTGATGCAACCTCAGTAGCAGCATATTTCTGTTGCAGTCACATTGACAACATGATCTAGCCTAATTTCAGATACAAAGGTTAACTGTTATATTTTATCTGCACATAAAAAATCTACAGGCCTGATAATAACTTTTTGCATGTTACATATAATGTTGGAAACTTCATAATGCTACACATTCTGCACTTGTCATGTGGCTAACTTCAGGACACAGAGTTTTTGTATACCCATTCTAATTTGCACATTAATCTGCTTGTGTAATTTTATTTTGTGCAAAATTATTGTGAATTAATGTATGCGTAATGTGGAGATGATGCTGGGTACACTATGCCTGGTAGTTAAGTAGTCAAACTGGGGTAATTTGCTTATTCCATATCTATTATGCTTGTGGCTTGCTGACTTCGAACTCAAGGATGGATAGAAAGAGAGGAGAATGACACTTTGTAGATATGTGAAGATTGTGTTTGATATGTGAAAAGTGATCACAAACATGACGAGACCCTTGCACATCACAGATAAAAGCATTTACCCATTCCCAGAGAGCACTCACTAATGGCAACACAGTGCACTGCATGAGAGAGAGAGAAAGAGAAAGAAAGAGAGAGAGAGAGAGTGAAAGTGAGCGAGAGTGAGAGAGAGAGAGAAAGAGAGAGAGAGAGAGAGAGAGAGAGAATGGAAGGAGGGAGGGTTTCCAGCTTTCTCACAGTCTTATTTCTTACCATGAACAGTGCACAAGGATATGAGCATGTGTTACAGATGCCAATGAGGAGGTGTGTGAGTATATGAGTGTAGAGTAATGAGACCGAGACTCACAGCGAGGGTACTAGTGTTGCTGAAACTCTGATCTAATTATGGATGACTAAATTCCCAGGCATCAATATGGAGACAGGAGATGGTAAGCGACTTTTTAGTGTTGACAGAAGTTTCATTTCTGCATGCTGTGTTTAATGAGGGATCAATTTGCTTATTTTCAACCCAATTGTAAGTTCCCTGTGCGACAGTTAAATTTATTGATTGTATGATTCTGAAGCAAGAGGGGCTGGAAATAGTTGTAATAAGCAGCGTGATGGAGAGAGGATTGTCATTTTAGATGTGGGATTGTGGAATGATTAACAGCAGGATATAAACCAGCACATGGTGCTCTAAGTTGTCCCTATGCCCCTTCAGTTTTGTTTACAAATATTGATTTTAGGCTTAGAAGATATTGATTCCAGTGTGACGTGTTCTGGTAAATGCACAATGCATTTCTCTGTAAACTTTTGCCAGAGCACATCATGCATGGATACCATGCACAATCAATGGCATGGAACATAAACATAGAGCTAAGCATCTAATGCATATATTTCTAATGTGTATATGAACTGTGTATTTGCAGCGTAAATAATTAAATATTTAAAATAATAAGGAACAACCTATGTGAACTTTTCCGTCGTTCAGTCTCTTTTTATCCACCCTTAAATAAAAGTCCAGCCCACTTGATACATAAAAAGTACTGTGTTGATGTTTTGATATATTTTTTTATTATTATTATGAGCTTATAATGACTCACAGGCGATTTAAGCCTCTTGTAATTAGGAGATAAGCTGTGCCATGGCAGGTCACTCTAATGAGCCGAGCAGCCCTGTCTGTACATGTTTTCCCCTCAGTCAGGTCCAATCACATGTAGTTAATCAGCAGACGGGGTTAGTTACCACTAGGTTAATGACTCACATTAATATGTAATATACCCCGGGTCATGCAGTAATTAAAAATCTAATTTTCAACTCAGCTTAGAAGGCACTGACTCTCCGTATATCATTTAGTGCAGAAGGTCGGTGGAGATGTGTGATCCCATATTTGTTCCGTGATCTCAGAGGTAACGTATTTGAAATAGTTGATGCATCACTGACGACCATCTCTGTGTGTGTGTGTGTGTGTGTGTGTGTGTGTGTGTGTGTGTGTGTGTGTGTGTGAGTGTGTGTGTGTGTGTGTGCACCATATCAGCTATGTTGCATCAGGTGTATGCCATTAAACAAACATGTGTGCACAGGGAGCAGGCTCTCTCCTTAGGGTCAGCTGATGCAAAGTACTGCTTCTTTTACCTCATGGATCCACTCTTACCTGTGACCATGGGTTGTGTGTGTGTGTGTGTGTGTGTGTGGGCACGTGCACGTGTGCCTTACAAGGTTCTCAGGCCAGTAAATTGTCTTTGGAGACTGGTAGGATACCAAAAAAAAAAAATAATTAATGCAAAAAAAGAAATCTCACAGTTGATGTTTTGATTATGTAATGAATGATAAATTCATTCATCGTTTTATCTGCTTACTCTAGTCAGGTGTCCGGATGGGTGGAACAACTCTAGACAGCATCAATCCATCTTAGGGCACATGCATTTGTACACAAATACACACATTCACACACTAAGGGACATTTTGGAAACACCAATTAACCTAACATGCATGTCTTTAGAATGTGGGAGAAAACCGGAGTACCTGGAGAAAACCTACACAGACACGGGGAGAACATGCAGACTCCACACAGGTAGAGCCCAATGTCGGGATGTCTCTTTCTAACATTGTGGTTCTAAATCTCATATAGACAGAGATTAAAATTCAGATTGCTTGTTATACCATGGCTAATTAAGCAGGTGACTAAATTAATTACTTATTTTTGAAAGTTACAAAATAATTGTTTGTCTCAGAAGAGCAACCTGGCTATATGGTCTAGCTTACCTAGCTGGCTAAGCCACTGATGAACTTGTCATGTTTATAGGCGATATACAGTCATATTTGGACAAAAATTGAACTGATTGTTTGTTAGCTCATGTTTAAACTAGAAACTGTTAAATGTTATGGAGACATGTTTGTTTAAGTTACTATGTTTGTGTGGATGACGAATTTGTAACCTATAGCAAATGGCATTTGATAAGTGTGTGTGACTGTCCTATTGTAAATAGAACTCCTTGTTTGTCCCACCCACTACATATACCTATATATTCACAGTAACCTTTAACTACAGGGTTAGTCAAAAGTCACAAGACACCATTTTTTTTAGAAACAAAACCCAGAAAGACCACCAATTTCACACAGCATCCCTCATAGATAAAGTTCAGAGAAATTGGGACGACTGTGGACGACAAGCCACGTAGTAGTCGTCTGAAAACCTCTACTGACAAAGAAACCCTGACAATGGGTTTGGCAGCGTCCTGTGCCTTTTGACTCACCCTGTATATAAATGTATATAAATATAATAATATCAGTGTATTAATATCAATGCATTTATAGCTTTCCTCAAACAAAAGTGACGGATCCATCATACCATCCTCTTGATACCTTTACATTTTCAAAACTTCCCTTTAAATTTACACAAGGACTATCAGTACAAAATCATTATATTCATTGTGATATTTAACATATGCATCACTATGGACATAATATGTTATCTAAACCAAATTTATGCTCATGCAAGGAGCACCATTTAGGGTAACTTTAGCTTGTTTGTTATAGTACACTGCTCACAAAAATTAGGGGATTTTTAATTTTGAAATATCCCTAATTCTTGTGAGCAGTATGTAAGGAGCTAACATTTACCCAGTATTATGGCTGATTTTTATGTCACCTTGATTGTGTATTTAAGTTTTAAATGATGTCAGTGTAAGCAAAATATTCCCTAGATGTTCTTCTAAACGGAAGGCAAGCAGAGTACAATGTCATATACATAATTCAGCTTTAAAAGTCACACACAACTAGACATACTTGTGTCATATAAGCTTTCTTTAGTTCCATATTCATCATTTATCATTCTCCACTCAAATGCTCAAAGTGGATAATTAAATTCAGAAGTTTGCATGGTGATTATTCTTCTGTTTAACAGATTATTAAACATGCGACTGCATAGAAATGTCCTTTGGCTTGGCTTCAAGCGTTTTGGTCTATCCCAGTCTAGGCATATGCATTAAAAGTTTTTCATTCCAATTGAGCCATCAGTCTGATTTTTAACGGATTATTAAGCTGTGTATAAACACTGCACATGGCGAATACAAAGTGCTTCATTTCTGTCTATTTCATCATCCTTGCTAATGCATTTTTCCGTATTAATGGTAAAATATTAAGAACTGTGCTCCAGGACTAAAGTTGAGTATTGCCTCATGTATTGTTATTTACATTCAATTTTTTTTTCATTTTGCAAAAAATAAGTAGGCTGCATTCATCTTTTCCATAAAGCTCTCCTCATTCCGCTTTCCTCACAGGTCCCATTACCTCTAAGCATTAACCGCTGAGCTCTGACTTCTAAATTCAGCACCACGCTGCATCCATGACCAAACACTTAAAAGACATCACTTTACTTTACTAATCCCTTATCTATGGAATATCATTATGAGCTGCTTGGGATAGGAAAGAAAAAAAGAAACAGCAGAACAGAAAAGAAGCATTCTGGGGGCCTAAAGAAAGTAGAGAAAAAATGTAGAGGGAAGGAGACCAAAATCAGAGGGAAGAATAAGATGCTTAGATGCTAAGTTGTCTGAAAGCAAAGCAGAGCAAACATTTTAGACCAAGATTACCTACAAATGAGAGAAAAAGTCATATTTCCCTCAGGCTTTAATCTTCAACATGGCAATAGGGGTTTTTGAGGACTAGAGACAGAAGAATGGATGGGCAGAAAACATATGAGACGCTTTACTGCAATTATAAAAATAGTCGCTCACCAGAGACATCAAAGCAAGCTAGAAGGCAATTAGCAATTCAGATAGCATACACAATGCTTTCTCATGAGTGGCTGACATAAGCAAACACTTTTAAGGCCTAGGGAGAAGTGAGGAGAGAATTGGTGCGATCATGGAGGAGTGAGAGCCTAGTCAGCAATTTGGGCTCAGGAGCTCGGTTTACGTAGCAGTGATGTGGCTCTATACCTGCAATATGATGATCTTTTGAAATGAGCTTGACTGCATCTCAGCGTGGTAGTAAATGAGTTTCAAAACACATTCATGGCTTCCAGTCTGGCTCAGAAGAGCAGTGCTCTGCACAAGGCAGATTGTAATAACAGCATCCAGCAGCTGTATGGAGTGTTGCTGAAGGGAGCTCACACTTCCTATCACCAGTTTCTTAGCTACAGATAGACTTCAAATCCAGTGACTGACTGGAAAGATGAATACTAGGATGATTCAGGGCAACACTGACATTAGGGGATGTGGTACACAACTGATTCGGGGTGACAGCAGATAGTAAAATAGTCAATGCATGTCTGAGAAGAATGAAAAGACGTCCCGCCAAATAGCCTAAATATAATAACTAAATTGACTTTTAATTATTAGATATGTGAATTACTTTATGTAAAATCTATCTTTAGTTCAGTTAATCCTCTATGAAGTATACATTTGCAACTTGATTGATTAAATTATATCATTAATAACTATTATTAAAAACAAATAATTACTATACAACAATCAGCCATAACATCTGTAAACCATCAGCTATTTGTTGCTACCCTTATTTAATCAACACCACTTACCATATAGATACACTTTACGGTTTTACAGACCGTAGTCCAGCTGATGATTTGCATATGTCGTAGCATCCTTTCAAACTGTTCTTCAATGGTCCCCCACAGGTCATCCACAGAGAAGTTATAATTGGTGTGGTGGCTCGTTCTCAGCACTGCAGAGACACTGATGTGGTTGGTGTATGCTGTACTTGTATGAATGGATCAGATACAGCAGTTTTGCAACACAGAATGTGCACTCTATTAGACACACCTTATTGCTCCACATTGTAGATGTAAAGTCAGAGACAACAGCTCAGTCTGTTGCTGCACAGTTTGTATTAGTCATCCTCTAATTCTTCATCAGTGGTTACAGGATGCTGCTGGCTGGATATATTTGGTTGGTGGACTATTCTCTGTCCAGCAGTGACAATGAGCTATTTAAAAAAGCACCATTGCTGCGTCTGATCCACTCATAATAGGGCAACACACTAAATTCGACCACCATGTAAGTCGTACTGCAGCGCTGTGCTTGATCCACTTCAAAATTATATCTATCCTTAGCATTGTAGAACAGAAATTTGACTTACCGTATTTTCCGCACCATAAGGCGCACCATATTATAAGGCACAGTCTCAATTATGGGGTCTATTTCTGTATTTAACACATACATAAGGCGCACCGTATTATAAGCCACTATGGGGCGCCATTTCTTTTTTCTTTTTGTTTTTTTTCGGCGGTTGGCTACCAACTTGAAAGGTGCATTACCGCCTCCTACTGTACTGGATTATGGATCAACGTATGGCTGTATTTTTATTAAAAATAAAAAAAATTTAAATAAAAATTATTTTCTTCTCCTTCTTTTATATCCTATAATACACCCCTGTCTCCTTCAAAAAAACCACCAGCTCCCCCCATGAACCTCTACTTTCCATTATACTCTTTGGGGCGCCATTTGTCAAGCGGAACACTTGTTAAATAACACCAGCACTTTCGTCACATTTAGCGTTAACACTAACATTTTTTCAACATTTAGC